>CM042836.1:8707226-8804726 GCA_023653725.1 Bungarus multicinctus | reverse complement strand
AATTTGCATAGACTTCTGTAAAGTCTTTGATTCAGTGGTACATGACAAACTACTACTAAAACTAAAATCTTATGCTATATTTGGACACCTGCATAACTGGATACGTAGAAGCATTCCTGTCAAACAGACAACAAATGGTCAAAATTGGGAGCGTCCTATCAAATTCTGTACCTGTCAACACTGGTGTCCCCCAAGGCAGTGTTCTAGGATCAACTCTCTTCATACTCTACATAAATGACCTCTGTGATTATATTAAGAGCAATTGTGTTCTCTTCGCTGATGATGTAAAGTTATTCAAGACCACAGACAATACTGTACTCTTCAAAAAGACCTCGACTATGTATCAGAATGGTCAAACAAATGGCAACTTCAAATCTCAACAAATAAATGCTTAATAAGTGTCTTGTTTAAAAAAAGAAATTTTGGGCTCAATTGTGGTCATTAGTCAAGGACTACCTGCAGCACTGATGATGTTACCTTGTTTGTAATGAAATGTCTGCAAGAAAACAACCTAGCTCAGAGAGCATTAAGAACCCCACAGTTCAACTCTGAATTAGAAATATATGTAGAAGGGTAGACAGAAATGAGTGATGGAGTTAAATGCATCATCAGCTTAGAGTCATTGCATTCCCATAAGTGCTCCAAGTCCAATTCTGTATTTCATTGATCCTTAGCACCAATTTAGTGTTGAACTTCAGTTGATTAGATTGTTGTGTGTAGGCTTCTATGCCTGCAATTTAATGGACGATCCTGATTCTTTGCACCTGACAATATTCTCTTTTATCAATAGTTGTTGTTGAATAGCGGTGAATGCTGGCGTTCACTAATAGAATAGAATAGAATATATAAATCATAGATTAGAATAGAATCATATATTATATAATACAATGCAATACCATTCCATTCCATTCCTTTCCATTCCATTCCATTCCATTCCATTCCATTCCATTCCATTCCATCATATTATATTATCAAAATATGAAACACAAGTGGTATGATGGCCTAGAGTATGATGCTCTAAGTTGGCGAACTAAGATGGCGACCGGAGGATGTCGGGCTGACGAGCTCTGCTGCCACGGCCGAAATTCGGGGTAAGTCCCCCTCCCCCCGGGTCCTCACCCGTGGCAGGGGTGGCGAAAGGACCCGGGGGGAGGTGGGCGGCCCCGAGGAGGCCGTGGAGGTGCGGAGGAGGCCGTGGGGTCGCTGGACTGCCGCCGGGGCTGCGGTTGCCGCCGCTGAGGCTGTTTGGGCCGCTGCCGCTGAGGCTGTCGCCGGGGCTGCTGGCGAGGCTGCGGCTGCTGCCGCGGCCGCCGGCGAGGCCGCCAGGGCCGCCGGCGAGGCCGCCGGGGCCGCCAGCGAGGCCGCTGCTGCCACCGGGGCCGCCGGCGAGGCCGCTGCTGCCGCCGGGGCCACCGGCGAGGCCGCTGCTGCCGCCGGGGCCACCGGCGAGGCCGCTGCTGCCGCCGGGGCCGTCGGCGGGGCTGCTGCTGCCTGCCGCCAAGGCTGCTGTTGCCGTCGGTGCCGCCACCAAGACCGGGGCTGCTGCCGCGGCCGTTGGGGTTGTCGCCGGTGGCTGTCGTTGCTGCTTCTGCTGGGGCTGCCGCTGCTGGGGATGGTCGCCGTCGTTGCTGGGGGCCGTCGTCGCCGCTGCGGGGCCTGCTGCGGGAGCCGCTGAGGCCGTTGCCGAGGCTGGGGCCGCCTCCGCTGTTGCAGGTGCGGAGGAGGCCATGGAGAGGCCGGAGGAGGCCGTTGCTGAGGCCGCTGCCGCTGCCGTTGGGGCCGCTGTTGGGGCCGTCGCTGCTGCCGCCGCCGCTGCTGTTGCCGAGGCCGTTGCCGGCGTGGAAGAGGCTGTGGGGAGGCCGGAGGAGGTCACCGTTGGGGCCTCTGAGGCCTCCGCCGCCACCGCTGGGACCGCTGGGGCTACCGCCGTCGTCGCTGGGGCCGCTGCTGTTGACACCGCCAGTGAGGTCGGAGCCGCCATTGGGGCTGTCACCGACGCGGAGGCAGCCATGGGAAGGCCGGAGAAGGTCATCGTTGGGGCCGCCGAGGCCGCCGCCGCCGCCACTGGGGCCGTTGCCGGCGCCGGTGCCATTGCTGCTGTCGTTGCTGGGGCCGTTGCCGCCGCCGGAGCCATTGCCACCGTCACCGCTGGGGCCGCTGAGACCATCATTGCCGCCGCTGGGTCCCCCGCGAGGCCGGATGCCAGCTGTCGGTGGGGTGCAGCTGCTACGACCTGGACTTGGGTCCCACTTGGTTCGGCCTTTGCCTGGTCGATGGCAGCCAGGGAAGATCCAGCCAAAGACACAATTGACATATTCCTCGAAACATCTGTGGGCCCTGAGAAACGTCCCCCTATCTCAGAGCTGGCCCGCTTGCCTTTCTAAGACCTTTCTCAAGGACGGATCTTGGGATCCGGAGAGATGGTGGGGTCGCCGGAAACGTGGGAGGGAGGGCTGTTTTAAATTTTTAATTAGATTCTTAAAGGGGTTAGGGTTGGCCGGGCGGGGGTTGGGGGACAACCCGCCTGGGGCTGGGACCGGGTCGTGGGTTGAGCGTTGCCGGGAGGGTTTGGGATCGGACGGGGCTGTATTGAGGATGGGGGGTTGTCCCAGGGAGGGTGATTTTAAAGCGATTAGTACGGTGAGCGGGAGAGGCAGATTTGGCGGTTATAGGGGGCCACATTCTGTTTTGGGAGCGCGCCCCCGCTATTTGTCGGCGGTGGCGCGCTCCGACCCCCTTGTTATGTCCCATTCCCCGGGGGGTGCGAGCGATCGGGCCCGGGGCCTTCGGCTGATGTTGTGTAACGCCAGGTCCGTTATTAATAAGGCCCCCCTCATTTATGATTTGATCTGTGAGGGGGGAGCGGACCTGGTGGGTATTACCGAGACCTGGCTGGGCCCAGAGGGGGGAGTTCCCCTTGTGGAGATGTGCCCAGCCGGGTTTCGGGTTTTTCATCGGCCGAGGGCCCAGGGGAGGGGCGGGGGTGTTGCGATGGTTATTAAGGAGGATCTGTGTCTGAGGGAATCCACTGTTTCTCAGACGACCGGGTGTGAGTCTCTTTTCGTGAAGTTCGGTCCCAGGATGCAGGTAGGCTTGCTGATCACATACCTGGCTCCCTGCTATGCGGCATCGGCCCTGCTTGAGCTCCTCGAGGTTATAGCCGGCGTGGCGGTTGAGACCCCCAGGCTTATGGTCATGGGGGATTTCAACCTCCCTTCTGCCGGCGGTACCTCGGGGATTGCTCAGGAGTTCATGGCTTCCATGACAGCCATGGGCCTGACCCAGTTAATTCGGGACCCTACTCACGTGGGAGGTCACACCCTGGATTTAGTTTTTGTCTCTGATCAGTGGCAGAGTGGTCTGGGTGTAGGGGACATAGTTATAGAACCCCTGTCATGGACAGACCATTCGCTCCTGAAGCTCGACTTCCGTTCCGCACCCCCCGACCGCAGGGAGGCGGGGCCGCTTAAATGGTACCGCCCCAGGCGCCTGATGGACCCGGATAGGTTCCTGATGGAGCTTGGGCCATTTCCCGAAGCTCACACACACGACTCGGTTGAGGGCCTGGTTGCCACCTGGGATAGGGTGGCTGCTGGGGCCCTTGACCGGGTCGTGCCCTTGCGGCCTCTGACCCGGTGCCGATCCCAAATGGCTCCTTGGTTTTCCGAGGAGCTAAGGGAGATGAAGCGCCGGAAAAGACGCCTAGAGAGTAGTTGGAGAGCTAGCCGTTCTGAGTCTGACCGAACACTTCTACGATCTTATATTAAGACGTACTTAGTGGCGATAAGGGTGGCGAGGAGGACTTACCTCTCCACCCTTATTGCGTCCGTGGAAAACCGCCCAGCCGCCCTGTTTAGGGTGACCCGCTCCCTTTTAGAGATGGAAGCGCAGGAGGATCCCTTACAGGGACGGGCTGAGGAATTTTCTAGGTTTCTGCAGGACAAAATCGCTCAGATTCGGGACGAGCTGGACTTCGACTGGGCATCTCCGGGCGGGGGGGCGGGGGTAGATATCGGGGAGGCCATTTGGGTTGAGTTCGACCCTGTTACTGTAGAAGACGTGGACAGGGTGCTGGGGGGACTGAATGCCACCACCTGTTTGTTGGACCCGTGCCCCTCCTGGCTGGTCTTGGCCACTCGGGAGGTGACACGAGGCTGGTTCCAGGGTATTATAAACGCTTCCTTGAGAGAGGGGCTTTTACCCGCCGCCTTGAAGGAGGCGGTGGTGCGGCCCCTCCTCAAGAAACCGTCCCTGAACCCAGCATTGTTATCAAATTATCGTCCTGTCTCCAACCTTCGCTTTGTTGTGAAGGTTGTAGAGAGTGTGGTGGCCCGTCAGCTCCCCCGGTTCCTGGATGAAGCGAGTTGTCTTGACCCCCTCCAATCGGGCTTCAGGCCCGGGCACAGCACGGAGACGGCGTTGGTCGCGTTGGTTGATGATCTCTGGAGGGCTCGGGACAGAGGTTGTTCCTCTGTCCTGGTCCTGTTAGATCTCTTGGCGGCTTTTGATACTGTCGACCACAGTATCTTATTGCAGCGGTTGGAGGGGTTGGGGGTTGGAGGCACCGTGTTGCGGTGGTTCTCCTCCTTCCTCTCCGACCGCTCGCAATTTGTGTTGACGGGGGGGCAGAGATCGTCCCCAAGGCCCCTGCTTTGTGGGGTGCCTCAGGGGTCGGTGCTCTCGCCCCTGCTGTTCAACATTTATGTAAAGCCGCTGGGTGAGATCATCCGTGGCTTTGGGGTGGAGTTCCATCAGTACGCTGATGATACTCAGCTGTACATCTCCACCCCGGGCCACCCCAACGAAGCCGTCGAAGTGATGACCCGGTGCCTGGAGGCCGTGCGGGGTTGGATGGGTCGTAACAGGCTTCGTCTCAACCCGGCCAAAACCGAGTGGCTGTGGTTTCCTGCGCCCAGATACAGCCAGCTTATTCCTTCGCTGGCCGTGGGGGGAGAGGTTTTGACCCCCGTGGAAAGGGCACGCAACTTGGGTGTCCTCCTGGATGTGTGGCTGTCTTTGGAAGAACATATTGCAGCCGTCACCAGGGGGGCTTTTTATCAGATTCGTCAGATTTACCAGTTGCGGCCCTTTCTGGATCTGGGCGCACTTCGCACAGTCACTTCTGCCCTCGTTATCTCCCGCTTGGATTATTGCAATGCTCTCTACATGGGGTTCCCCTTGAAGAGTCTCCGGAGGCTGCAGTTAGTTCAGAATGCAGCCGCGCGGGTGATCGTGGGCGCCCCTCGGGGCGCGCACGTAACACCACTTCTCCGCAGGCTGCACTGGCTTCCTGTGGCCTTCCGGATTCGATTCAAGGTGGTACTGACGGTATTTAAAGTGCTCCATGGCTCGGGACCCGGGTACTTACGGGACCGCCTGCTGCCATCAACAACCTCCCGCCGCCCAGTACGCTCCCACAGGGTCGCCCTACTTGGGGTACCGCCACCTGATCGCTGGCGGCTGGCGACCCCGAGGGTGCGTGCTTTCTCTGTGGGAGCGCCCTCCCTGTGGAATGATCTCCCCCCGGAGATACGAGCCATGACAGATATTCTCTCCTTCCGGCGCGCAGTTAAGACCCTATTTTTTAAACAGGCTGGCCTGGCCCAGTGAGGGTTTAAGGGGTTTTAAGTTAATAGGGTTTTTAAAATTTTAACTTCATTTTTAAACTTTTGGGATGCAGCTATATTCATGTTTAATTCGGTTTTAAACTCTATTTAATTTTGTATTCTTGTATTTTAAGTATTTATTAGGCTGTACACCGCCCCAAGTCCCTTTTCGGAGAGGGAGCGGTATAGAAATACGATCAATAAATAAAAATAATAAATAAATAAATAGTAGTAAAGACACCCACCTCCCATTTAGAAAATTGAGAGTTCATGTCATGCCCCTGGTGGAGACTGACTCTGAGTCAGAGGAGGAACAGCCAACAGGGAGTGGAAATGTGGCTCCAGGGGTTGTGGAGGAGGCTGGGGAAAGGCAGAGGCTGGGCAGTCAGAGGAGGACCCAGACCCATCCCCTCTCCATCCTAGGGCACGCAGGGAGGAGAGGATAAGGGAGAGATGTGGTCTACCCATGAGGAGAGGGCCTTGATCTTCTTCATGGGTTGCAGCTGTGACAACTGAATAAGAGGATGGACATGCGTACAGGTGAATGCTGGAAACAAAGCATGGAAATATCTCTAGTTTATTGTTCCTCTCTGAGTTTGGCATCATTCCCAGTGTGTGTTCTGATATCTGTGGACGTCCTCCAGCCCTTATTTTGCCTGGTTTGTGTTGCTTTTTTCCTTCTTGTAACTGTTTGTGTGGGAGTTTTTTGTTTTCCGTCAAGGTTATTTGGAGCTTGGAAGCAAAGGGAAGGGCTTCACCGGGTTTTTGTGACTGTATTTCTTTGTATCCCCACACTTGGTCATCACAGTTCAATCCTAGGTAGTGGCAAATATTTTTCTCTCTGGGTACAAAATGAAAATATCTGCTGTGAACCCTGCGTGGTGTCAGGAAGAGCATCCGTCCAGTAAATGCTCAGCTTCATCCAGCCTCTCTGACTCTACCCTGAATTAAGGGATTGCAAGATTATAAAAAAGGAGGTTTTTAAAATCAAAATATAAAATACAGGAATACAAAGAAAAATGAAAACAATGAGAAAATAAAGAGGAACAGGAAAAGAGGAAAAAAAGGTGGGATAAAGGTGAGAAGAATAAGAAAACCATTGATTTTTGACTCTTTTTGGTGCTGTAGAATAAGATAATAACATACAACCTCAACCTTTTTTCCTTTTACATAATATATGCTAGCCATTTCTAGTATATATTAACAACTACCTACATAATCAGCAAAACCCAAAATCAAAGTTTCATTATTTTTCCATTGCAGGTAGTCCCCAATGTACGACCAAAATCAGCCCAGCATTTCTGTTGCTAAGTGAGACATCTGCTAAGTGAATTTTGCCCCATTTTACGACCTCCCTTGCCAAAGTTGTTAAGTGAGCAACACAGTCATTAAGTGAATCTGGCTTCCCCATTAACTTTGCTTGTCAGAAGGTCACAAAAGGGGATCATATGACCCCGGGACATTGCAACTGTCATAAATAAGAACCAGTTGCCAAACATCCGAATTTTGATCATGTGGATGCTGCAATGGTTGTAAGTGTGAAAAATGGCCATAACTCACTTTTTTTCAGTGCTGTTGTAACCCTGAACAGTGACTAAAGGAACTGTTTTAAGTTGAGGACTACCTGTAATTATACTCTTTTTTTAATCAGAGCAATCAATTTAGCCATCAACTTTTGCAGCCATTCAAGCCTTTTGGGCATCCTTCCAGTGACATGTCAACTTTGGCATGGGAGTCATATATTCTCCATCACTGTGCTAGTGGGATACGGAACAGCCCATGAGATATTCGTAAAGACTTTGATGTTGGGGGAATCGGACAACATTTAGGAAGATGGGAAACCCTTATTGTTAAAGCGACACATTGTTCAAAGCCTAGGAGATTTTGATTCTATCTGACATGTTCATTTTCTTCCTAGAGATACACTTTTGTTTTTCCATCAGAACAGCCGTTTGCTACAATTGAAGAAATGGCCCTGCTTTCATTTTCTAGAAGGAGGAGGAGGAGGAGGAAAGGAGAAGGAGGAAAAGGAGGAGGAGGAGGAGGAAGAGGAGAAAAAGAAGAAGAAGGAGAGGAAGAAGAAGAAGGAAGAGAAGAGAAGGAGGAGGAGAAAGAAGAGAAGGAGGAAAAGAAGGAGGAGGAGGAGGAGAAAGAGGAGGAGCAGAATAAGGAAGATAAGGAGGAGGAGAAGAAGGAGGAGGAGAAGGAAAAAGAGGAAAAGGAGAAGGAAGAGAAAAAGGAGGAAGAAGAGGAGGAGGAGGAGGAAGAGGAGGAGGAAGAGAGAGAGAGAAGAAGAAGGAAGAGGAGGAGGAGGAGGAGAAAGAGGGACTGCCACAGGGAGGAAGGGGTCAACTATTTTCTAAAGCACCTGTAGGCCAGACAAGGAATAATGGATGAAAACTGAAAAGAAGGAAGAAAGGAGGAGGAGGAGGAGGAGAAGGAGGAGGAGGAAGAAGAAGAAGAAGAAGAAGAATAGGAGGAGGAGGAGGAGGAAGAAGAAGAGGAGGAGGAGGAGGAGAAGGGGGAGAAGGAGAAGGAAAAAGAGAAGAGGAGGAGGAGAAGAGGAAGAAAAAGAGGAGGAGGAGAAGGAGGAGGAGGAGAAGGAAAAAGAGAAAAGAGGAAGAGGAGGAGGAGGAGGAGGAGAAGAAGAAGAAGAAGAAGAAGAAGAAGAAGAAGAAGAAGAAGAAGAAGAAGAAGAAGAAGAAGAAGAAGAAGAAGATTGCAATGGACCTAATGACTGATTGTTTCAAAAAAGTGAAAAACTTTTACTTTTAATTGGGTGAAAAACTATGGGAGTCTTTGGAGTCGGTTTTCACCAGATCTGTGCCAATATTGATATTTCCAATAAAGCTATTCTTTGAGGAATCCACCTGCCTCGGAGTTTTGCTTGATATGGATCTATTACTTGCAACCCTGACACTTGGGATGTCTTCTAGTCCAACCCCAGCTCAAGCAGGAGGCAGACTAACAGAATAACAGAGCTGGAAGGAACCTGGGAGGTTTTCTAGTCCACCCCTCTGCTCAAGCGGGAAACCCTGTACCATTCCAGACAAGTGGCGGTTGAGTCTCTCCTTAAAAGCCTCCGATGACTGGACTCACCCACAGCTTCTGAAGGCAAGCCGTCCCACTGGTGAATCGCTCTCAGTTAACCTTGTTCTTGGAATTCTCAGTCAAACAGCCGGGAAGCCTGGGGCTTGTGGTCCCCGCCTACCTGTAAGGTGCTCTTTCGAAGAACACGCTGATAAAACCAATGGAGAGAACTCAGCATCCAGGAAAAACCCATTGGAACCCCAGCCCCATTAACATCCTAGCCCTGATTTGGGGCGGGGGAACGAACGGGGTTGGCGTAAGGAGGCACAGCAGCTAATCTCAGCAACGACATTTGTCTTCCCGAGCGAGGAGGAGAGGAGGCAGAATAATTAAGGGGGACGGAATGGTGCCCCTCTTGAATTATCGGACCCCCCTCCTTTTTCTGATCGCTCTTCACCCGTGAGTGGAGTTAATTGTCATGCAATCATTTGCATGTCAATGACAGCAGCGAGGCAAGGAAGCCGCTGTTCAGATGGTCAACCGTAGAAAAAAGAGGGATGGGTGCCAGATTGCGTGGCCAGGAACTGTGGGCATCTCTTTTTCACCCCAGAGGAGACCTATTTTAAGGCATGGACGCTTCTGGAGGCTTCAGGAAGGAAAAAGAATGGACTATTTGTAGTGACAGGTTTGAATTTTTTATGTTGGGGAAGATTCTTGAGAATACGATGGAAAGCCAAGGAAACAAAGCTATGGATCATCCAACAAATTAATCCAGAGGTAAGAAACATTTAGGCAAGAGAAACAAAATGCACAGGTATAGTATATGTGGTTCCGTGCTCAATTGTAGTAACTGGGAAAGGGATCTTGGAATCCTAGTGAACAATCCCTTAAATATGAACCAACCGTGTGTGGCAGCAGCCCAAAAAGCCCAAACAGTCCTAGGCTACATAAGCAGAGGGATAGAATCAAGATCACATGATGTGTTAATAATGTTTATGTCACGTGACTATTATTATGAGCCAACCCAGGAGCAAAACATAGCACACAGAGACATTTAACGGTGGTTTATATACAACAGTTATATACAGATATATACACGGTAGGCAAAATACCTTACAAGCAATCTTTCCTCTTCTTAACTCTACACGGAGACCTCTGCAATGCCTTGGTAAGGCCACACTTGGAATAATGGATCCAGTTTTGGTCACCACATTGTAAAAAAAGAGGTTGAGACTCCAGAAAGAGTGCAGAGAAAAGGAACAAAGCGGTTTAGGGGATTGGAGGCGAAACCATAGAAAGAATGGTTGCTGGAACTGGGTATGTCTAGTTTGGTGAACAGAAGGACTGGGGATGACATGATGGCAGTGTTCCAATATCTCAGGGGCTGCCCCAAAGAAGAGGGAGTCAAGCTATTCTCCAAAGCACCTGAAGGCAGGACAAGAAGCAACAGATAGAAACTAATCAAGGAGAAAAGCAACTTAGAACTAAGGAGTAATTTCCTGACAGTGAAAACCATCAGTGGAACGACTTGCCACTGATAAATGCTCCAATACTGGAAGTTTTTAAGAAGAGATTAATAACCATTTATTTGAAATGGTATGGGGGTTGGACTAGAAAACCTCCAAGGTCCCTTCCAACTCTGTTATTCTATTTCTATTCTAGAGTTCTCACTCAAGGCTTTAGAATAGATCAGAGCTGGAAGGAAATTTGCTAAAGCAGGTTGGGCTGAGAGAGAGTGACTGACCCAAAGTCACCCAGCTGCCTTTCGTGGCTAAGGTGGGACTAGAACTCTCAGCCTCCTGGTGATTGGCTCAAAGTCACCCAGCTGCCTTTCGTGGCTAAGGTGGGACTAGAACTCTCAGCCTCCTGGTGATTGGCTCAAAGTCACCCAGCCAGCTTTCTTAGCTCACACTTGAACTCACATGGAGCTTGCTTCTAGCCTGGTGCCTTGATCACTAGAGAAAACCTGGCTCTCCTTATGGCTAGTTGTCTCCCTCTTTATGTCTTCCCTTGAGATTTAAAGGAGATATCAGAAGCCAAGGAAGCCACAACTCACAGGACAGAGAATTGTACAATAAAAGACTGGCATGGAGAGAGAGGGGAGCGGAAAGGGAAGGAGGAAAGGCTGCCAGGAATCAGCCTATTCTCCAAAGCCCCTGAAGGCAGGACAAGAAGCAATGGGTGGAAACTAATCAAGGAGAGAACCAGCCCAGAAATAAGGAGAAGTTTCCAGGTTGTGAGAAAAATTAACCAGTAGAACAACTTGCCTCCAAAATGTGTGGGAACCTCCATCACTGGAGGTTTTTAAAAAGAAACCGGATAACCGTTTGTCTGAAATGGGACAGGGTTTCCTGCCTGAGCAAGGGGTTAGGACTAGAAGACCTCCAAGATCCCTTCCAACTCTGTTATTCTATTCTATTCTGCTCTGCTCTGCTCTGCTCTATTCTATTCTATTCTATCCTATTGTATTATTCTATTCTATTCTATTCTATTCTATTCTGCTCTGCTCTGCTCTATTCTATTCTGTTCTGGTCTGTTCTGCTCTGCTCTATTCTATTCTATTCTATTCTATTCTATTCTATTCTGCTCTGCTCTGCTCTATTCTATTCTATTCTATTCTATTCCTGCTCTGCTCTGCTCTGCTCTATTCTATTCTATTCTATTCTATTCTGCTCTGCTCTGCTCTGCTCTATTCTATTCTATTCTATTCTATTCTGCTCTGCTCTGCTCTATTCTATTCTATTCTATTCTATTCTATTCTGCTCTGCTCTGCTCTGCTCTATTCTATTCTATTCTATTCTATTCTCTATTCTATTCTATTCTGCTTGCTAGCTCTGCTCTGCTCTGCTCTATTCTATTCTATTCTCTCTGCTCTGCTCTGCTCTGCTCTATTCTATTCTATTCTATTCTGCTCTGCTCTGCTCTGCTCTATTCTATTCTATTCTATTCTGCTCTGCTCTGCTCTGCTCTATTCTATTCTGCTCTGCTCTGCTCTGCTCTATTCTATTCTATTCTGCTCTGCTCTGCTCTGCTCTGCTCTATTCTATTCTATTCTATTCTATTCTATTCTATTCTGCTCTGCTCTGCTCTGCTCTGCTCTGCTCTATTCTGTTCTGTTCTGTTCTCTTCTATTCTGTTCTGCTCTGCTCCGCTCTATTCTATTCTATTCTATTCTATTCTATTCTATTCTATTTATTCTATTCTATTCTATTCTGTTCTGCTCTGCTCTGCTCTGCTCTGCTCTGCTCTGCTCTGTTCTGTTCTGTTCTGTTCTGCTCTAATCTATTCTACTCTGCTCTGCTCTGCTCTGCTCTATTCTGTTCTGTTCTGTTCTCTTCTATTCTGTTCTGCTCTGCTCTGCTCTATTCTATTCTATTCTATTCTACTCTGTTCTGTTCTGTTCTGCTCTGCTCTGCTCTATTCTGTTCTGTTCTGTTCTGTTCTGTTCTGCTCTAATCTATTCTACTCTGTTCTGCTCTGCTCTGCTCTGCTCTGCTCTAATCTATTCTATTCTATTCTACTCTGTTCTGTTCTGCTCTGCTCTGCTCTATTCTATTCTATTCTATTCTATTCTATTCTATTCTATTCTATTCTATTCTATTCTATTCTATTCTACTCTGTTCTGTTCTGCTCTGTTCTGCTCTATTCTATTCTGTTCTGTTCTGCTCTGCTCTATTCTATTCTATTCTATTCCCTATTGTATTATTCTATTCTATTCTATTCTATTCTATTCTATTCCGCTCCGCTCCGCTCCGCTCCATTCCATTCCATTCCATTCCATTCCATTCCATTCCATTCCATTCCATTCCATTCATTCCATTCTATTCTATTCTATTCTATTCTATTCTATTCTACCCTATTGTATTATTCTATTCTATTCCCAATAAAGGTTCTATTCTATTCTGTTCTAATGTAGGAATGCCAAAAAATCCCCTCCCTTAATGATACTTTAAAAGTTTCTTTTCCACTAAATGGAACAGACATGGTTAAAACACATGCACACAAGCACACACGCACACAAACACACACACAGAGGGAGGGAGGGAGGGAGAGAGAGAGAGAGAAAGAGAGAGAGAGAGAGGAAGAAGGAGAGCGTTTCCAGCATCCTATTATAAACAACCACATCATGTCATGCTGTACTTATGCACCCAAGAGTTTCTCAGGGGCAAGGAACACAGATGCTCCCAAGACCCTTTAGAACCAATATGATGTTCTTCTCTCTCTTTTACAAAAAGCAGAATTCTTCTCCCCCCCCTCCTTTTCTTTTTTTTGAAAAGGGGCTCATTCTGGAAACTGCAGGAAAACAACAACACATTTTGTCCCCTGAGCATCGTATAAAAACGACGTCTCTCGGTCATCTTTCTTTTATCAAAAGAGAGAGGGGGAGAGAGAGCATCGTTAAGAACATTGGTCCAACTTGCTTGGTGGCCTGCCTTTCTTTTAACGCTCACCCTAGCCCGGGAGCGTGCTGTAATTTGCATACATTTAAATGCTCATTTGCACATGTTAATTCAAGAGCTGTCGACCTCCCCATTGGGAGGGGTGGCGGCCTTTGACCTCTTCCAATCTGGAGCAAAGCGATTGCAGCCAAATGCTGGGGTTTCCCCCCCCCCCCACCCTTCCCCCTTCTCCGTTCTCATCGCCCTCTTGGAAGCGGGTGCCGTAAACGGCGACACCGTTAATCGGTAGCCTACTGTGCTTTAAAGACATTTAATTTTTCATCCTTAAATACCGAGCTGGGCTGGCGTCTCCTGTGGCCTGCTTCCCCCTCCAGCCCTCCTTCCCGCCAAGATGGCAGGAACCAGGGGGATGAAAAATGGGGACGCAAACTTCCTCGCGCCATGAAAAAAATACACGCATGTATAATTGTGGATCCCCTCCCCAAACGGTCAGCATTGGTTTCTTTCTTTCTTTTTTTTTTTAGGATTTTGGAAATCCCACCCAGGTGGTTTGAGTCAACTCCTGTTCCAAAACAAAGAGCAAGAGAAGAACAATGGGGCGAAAAATATATATACCACCGAAGGATGGCTAATGATGAAATTTAACAGCTCCTGACTGCACACCTGGGGTCTGGCCTGCTGAATGGAGGGAGGGCTGCCAGTGTTTCATCTTTTTATAACCTTGTCCTTGTCTGGACATTGAAGGTCCTTCTGCCACTACCCATAATCTATGGCTGTCCCTGGAAAGAGCTCGTGAGCCCTGGCTCCACCTGTTTCTCCCAGGAAAGCAGCACTGATGTTGCAGACTGAGAAAACGTCCTTAGGGATGTTTTGCAAAACTGCATCCTGCTTTGGTCACCATCAGAAGTGGGTATTCAGCAGGTGTTGACCAGTCCTGGAGAACCGGTAGCGGAAATTTTGAGTAGTTTGGAGAACCGGCAAATCCCACCTCTGACTGACCCCGCCCCCATCTCTTCTCTGCCTCCTATTGAGTCCCAGCTGATTGGCTGGCTCTTCTTTGGTTGCCCTGCACAGGAGAACGGAGCTGGAAATCAGG
Source organism: Bungarus multicinctus (assembly GCA_023653725.1). Taxonomy (NCBI): domain Eukaryota; kingdom Metazoa; phylum Chordata; class Lepidosauria; order Squamata; family Elapidae; genus Bungarus; species Bungarus multicinctus. The sequence continues at coordinate 8,790,594 of CM042836.1, read as the reverse complement.
TTAGTCGGGTGAGGAGGGAGTGGGGATTTTGAAGTAACCACCTCCCAGGAGTGGGGAAGGAATGGAGATTTTACAGTACCCTTCTCCTGCCACTGCCCACCAAGCTACACCCACCAAGCCATGCCACTGCCCACCAAGCCACATCTACAGAACTGAAAGTAAAAAATTTTGAATCCCACCACTGGTTGCCATGATATAAAAAAGGTGTTGAGACTCTAGAAAAGAGATCCCCAAACTTGGCAACTTTAAGACTTGTGGACTTCAACTCCCAGAATTCTCCAGACAGAGTCCACAAGTCTTAAAGTTGCCAAGTTTGGGGACCTCTGTTCTAGAAAGAGTGCAGAGAAGAGCAACCAAGAGGATTAGGAGACTGGAGGCTAAAGCATATGAAGAATAGTTGCTGGAATTGGGTATGTCTAGTTTGATGAAAAGAAGGACTAGGGGAGACATGATAGCAGTCTTCCAATATTTCAGGGGCTGCCCCAAAGAAGAGGGGGACGCAAACTTCCTTGCGCCAAGCTATTCTCCAGAGCACCTGAAGGCAGGACAAGAAGCCATGGGTAGAAACTCATTAAGGAGAGAAGCAATCTGCACAGGAGAAAGGAGTTGGAAAGCAGGTTAGTGGGGTGGGGAGGGAATGGCGATTTTACAGTGTCCTTTCCCTGCCATGCCCACCAAGCCATGCCCACAGAACCAGTAGTAAAAAAAAATTGAATACCACCACTGGCCACGCCTCAATTGTTTACTTACCAGCGCTGACATAGTAGGTAAGTTTTTGAAGCTTAAAAACAGGGGTGGGATTCTACAGGTTCGCACCTATTTACTAGAACTGGTTGTTAACATTCTAAGCAATTCCGAGAACTGGTTGTTAGAAGAAATTACTGGCCTAATCCTGTAAGGAAGGCAGGAAGGAAACATTCTGGTGTTGCTGCTTACAGAAACTGCCTCTCCATTAACCCTTATTATATTCTTGGCAGGACTTGACAGGACTTTTTCTGCAAGTGTTGTCTGTCCTTTCCCCACCAAGGAAGATTAAAGAGTCCGCCAGGCCTGTTCCTTCATCTGGATTTGCAAGAATGTTATTCCGTCTTGCAGGCATCTTTCCTTTAAATGTTGACTGCACCATTCCGGGCTTCTCTCAAAGAAGCTGATAATCACCTTAAAAAAATAAATTAAGTGAAATTCTCCCAGCTAGATGAACTTAATTGTTCATCCCGATGGACCTTTAACCAGGGGTGGCATTCTATCAGTTTGCACCTATTTGCTAGAACCAGTTGTTAACATTCTAAGCAGTTTGGAGAACCGGTTGTTTGAAGAAATTACTGGCCTAATCCTGTAAGGAAGGCAGGAAGGAAACATTCTGGGGTTGCTTACAGAGATTGCCTCTACATTAACCCTTATTACATTCTTGGTAGGACTAGACTTCCTGTCTCAAAAACTTCTCTGGAGTTTTTTTCACCCTCCTTTGCTGGCACTTTGCTTGTGTGGAGTGACCATTCAAAGTTACAGTGGCACTGAAAAAAGTGACTTATGACCGTTTTTCCACACTTACGACTGTTGCAGCATCCCCACAGTCATGAGAGGCCAGGCGAGGAGATGCGTGCCTCGATGTGAGTGATGTTGAGTTGGCCACACCCAGCCAATAACATGATCACCAAGCCATGTCCACCCAGTCACATGACCACCAAGTCACGTCCACCACTTAAGCCACGCCCACAGAACCAGTTGTTAAAAAATTTGAATCCCACCCCTGCTTAAAATGAATGGTTTTCGAACACCGCGCAAAGCGCGCGCTCACCAAACTGGTTGTTAAACCAGTTGCAGCCCATCACTGACAACAGGGACTGGCAACTCAAATCCCTAAGTGAAGCAGTCAGTCCGAGAACCAGCGACTGTCTTCATGATCTTATTTTCTTATTTCCTTGACTGTACAGAGCTGCGAAGGTCTGTAAATCTGAGGATTGCCTGCAAAACCCCAACATTTTTACCTATTTCATGATGCAGGTAGAACAAGGTATGGCTTTGAGCGCATGGCGGCAGCTGCCATTTTGACTTCTTTGACCCCCCCCTTCTTGCAGATGCCTCTGTCCAGGTTATTTACGGTTATTTCAAACGCAGCTGCCGGGGAACCATGGGAGGGATGGGATACGCGTGGGCGCTGATCTACTGGGGTTGTGCTTGTTCTTAATTGAGGGTTAGCGTGATTTATTGAATTTATCCTGCTGAAATCAGCCATTCAGCTCTCTGGCCAGGACTAGCTGAGTCAGGGTCTTCTCCCTCTCTCTGCCTTTGCAGGGCATAAGACAAGTACAAAGAAGGCTATATCCAGGTCGTCCTTGATTTACGACCGCAACAGAGCCCAAAGTCTATGTTGCTAAGTGAGAGGGTGGTTAAGCGAGTTTTGCCCCTATTTTACGACTTCTTTTTTTGCCACCGTTCTTAAGTGAACCACTTAAATTCTGAGATATGGCAACTGACTCATGACCTTGCCCTGCCCCATGTCCCGGGGTCATGTGGTAGCCATTTTAAAAAAATTACTTTAAAAAAGTGATTTTATAAAGAAAAACAAATTTCCCTTTTAATAAGATTTTTAATATTTTTAATTGTTTTTTTATGTTTCTGTGGCTTTATTCAATTGTTGTATGCCACCCAGGGTCCATTTTTGTGAGATGGGTGGGTATAAAGGTAAAGGTTCCCCTTGCACATCCGTGCTAGTCGTTTCTGGCTCTAGTGGGGCAGTGTGCTCATCTCCCTTACAAAGCCAAAGAGCCAGCGCTGTCCGAAAACGCCTCCATGGTCATGTGACCGGTGTCAACTCATAAAATATTTCTCTGGTCTTTTTAGAGCTGCCAACAGAAAGGGAGAGGGGGGAGCAGTGTGGCAGCTTGCAAAACTGAAACTGCATTCCATAAATGTTTTCAAAGATAGTAACTAGGTGACTGAATTTCTGCCAATTTCTCCAATTGGAGAACATGATTGATGACTCTTGGCTATGGATGTGTCCCATTGGAGAATATGAATTACGATACGCCCAGGGAGGTGGAGGGAAAACCAGGGTCAAGGGTGACAATGAATGATGTGTCTCAGAGTTGGCTACACCCAGGCAGTGCCGGCATGTTAACTCTCAATAAATCATTTTTAAGTTTTGGAAGCTTGGCTTGAGACTCATGATTTAAATGGGCGAAACTGCCGGAGCCCTAACAACCGGCATGACTAAACACCAAAGGCGCACGGAACGCTGCTATCTTCCCACCAAAATGGTCCCTATTTTGTTACTTGCATTTTTTTATTGCTTTCAAACTGTTAGGTTGGCAGAAGCTGGGACAAGTAACGGGAGCTCACTCCATTACGTGGCGGTAGGGATTCGAACTGCCGACCTTTTCTGATCGACAAGCTAACCAAAAATCAATACTTCTCTGGGGTTGGGGGTTGAACTAAAGATCTTCAAGGCCCCTTCAAACCATGATTTCATGAGGTGATGCTCTTTGGCATATGCACAGGTAAGTCCTTGACTTAAAATAGTTCATTTAGTGATCTTTCGAAGTTACAATGGCACTGAAAAAAGTGATTTGTTAACTGTTTTTCACAATTATGACCTTTGTAGCATCCCCCCTAGTCATGTGAATTCTGGGAGTTGAAGTCCACAGGTCATAAAGGGGCCGTAATTCCCCACCACTGGTCTAGACCTACCCCATCACATCTGCCATCACCCCAGCCAATGTGGGGTGATGATGGGAGCTGTAGTTCAACATTATCAAAGGAACCCACTTGGTGGAGTTCTGTTACAAATGAGATCTCTCTCACAGCCAATATTGTGCCTTTAATCAATAGATGTGTGCCACAAATTTTAACATGGCTTGACAGGAGAAATAATGCTTCTACAGATCGTCCTCGCTTAACCACCGTTCAGATTAGATTAGATTAACAGTTAATCTGGGGCCTTGTAGGTCCCTTGTAGGTCATCTAGTCCAACCCCCACTCAAGCAGGAGACCCTATAACATTTCTGACAAATGGCAGTCCAGTCTCTTCTTGAAAGCTTCCAATGTTGAAGCTCTTCCAAACTTCTGAAGGCAACTTCTGTTCCATTGGTTGATTGTTCTCACTGTCAGAAAATTTCTCCTTATTTCTAGGTTGAATCTCTCCTGGTTCAGTTTCCATCCATTACTCCTTGTCTTGCCTTTGGGTGTTTTGGAAAATAGCTTGACTGCTTCCTCTCTGAGGCAGCCCCTCAAATATTGGAAGACTGCTCTCATGTCTCCCCTAGTCCATCTCTTCACTAGACTAGCCAGGCACAGTTCCTGCAACCATTCATTGTATGATTTAGCCTCCAGTCTCCTAATCATCCTGGTTGCTGTTCTCTGCACTCTTTCTAGAGTCTCAACATCCTTTTTTATAGTGTGGTGACCAAGTTTATTTATTCATTCATTCAAATTCTTTCAGAGACCATTGGATGGAACGATGTTGCCAAATGAGAGACTTATGACTGGCTCTCATCGTTGCTGCATCCCCACAGTGATCGTGATGCAAGCATTTAGCAACCGGCCCACAATTATGATATCACAACCTCCTTCCATCAAGGGATAACCATTGGTGATGTTCTTTGCTAGTTTCCAACCGGCAATGTCAATGGAAAAGCCAGAAGGACGTCACCAATAGTGATCATGTGACTGTCAGCCTTGGAAGCCCTTTTTTCCCACTTGGAAGCTTTGAGACTGCCACATTCAGTGCCTGGGAATTTTGGGAGGGAGGGATTTCATAGTGAGGTAGAAATTTAGACACAACAACATTCTTTTTCAGAGTCAAGGACATATTGCCCTGCACCTGGAGGGGATGGACTGGAGGGATGTCTCCAGTAGGGACAGAGATTGATTGGGCCATGGAATGGACGGGTGGATGCAGGGGATGAATCTTTGAATTTCTTTTGGGAAGGGAAAACCCAGAACTCTCAGATTCGGGTTTTCCCAAATGTGCCAATACTCTTAATAAAATGGAACTTTGAGGAAATGTTTGTCTTGGAGTTTATTGGTTGGAACGCTGACAGTGACATTGTGCTTAACAACCTTATGGGATCTTCTTAACGACAAGAATTGGGACTGCTGTCATCCTAAGTCGGTGTGCGATGTTGTGTGTTCCATCCACCTTGCTATTGTGTGTTACTGTACATCCACGTTGTTCAGAGACAGAGTTGCCAGTTCCAATTACTGAAATTAAGTGAGGACTTCTTGTAAGTTCTCTCAATCTTTCCAAGAGGCCATTAAATTTCTTAAACTGCTAGTTAGAGATTCATTTGCCTTCAAGCCCTAGTCTCTATCTCCCTCCCTTCCAATCCTGAGAATAATGTTTATACGATATAAATCAAAACAGGACTTAAATGAAAAGGTGGCTGCTATCTCAAAACATATTTCATGTTTCATCCATCGTATGATTCCATCGGTCTCATCCATCAGTTACTCATCCCAAGGGGTGGTTTGTTGCCTTTAGGAAATTAATTACCTGTAGTAAGACAACAAGGCAGTAATAAAACAATAGTAAGGCTAATAAATGATTGTGTAAAGTCCCTTCTCTGCCTTTCCGATCTTTTGTTCTTCTTCAAAGCAGAACTCCAGAAGCCTTGAAGACTGTGAGAGAGGTAGAGTGCGGAAGGGCTGTTTAAGTACAGGCAGTCCTCGACTTACAACAGTTTGCATAGTGACCATTCAAAGTTACAACGGCTGATTCTTATTTATGATTATTTCAGTGTCCCCGGGTCCTTTGATCCCCTTTTTGCAACCTTCTGAGAAGCAAAGTCAATAGGAAAACCAGAGTCACTTAAGAACCATGTTACTAACTTAACAACTGAAGCGATTCACTTAACAACTGTGGCAAGAAAGGTCATAAAATGGGGCAAAATTCACTGAACAAATGTTTCAGTGAGCAACAGGAATTTTAGGCTCAGTTGTGGTCATCGGTCTACCTTTACTTTGTGATTCCCTAAAGTTTCCAACCCCGCGGCCAACATCAACATGAAGCTTTGTAGGGCCACCAAGTTGCTTTCAACCATGAGACGTAGTAACACACTCTGTCTCTCTCTCTTTCTCTCCCCCCCCCCCGAATTAAGGCTACAATACAAAATTCCCTCCAAGATAAACTTCCAAGTGGCTTCAATGACTTTCTAAAAGGATGCAAATGACCAGCTGTCTGCAAGAAATATAAATCCTTCCGTTCCCCACCATCCAGTCAGAGCTGAAGAAGCTTCTTGGATGAGAAGCGAAACGTCTTCAAAGCAAAACCAGAAAGTCCAGTTGCCTCTTGAAAAAAAATACCTTTGGGACAACCATGACCGGGAGGACTGAGAATTTCCATAGACATCCATCACCTTTTAAGAAGAGGCTGGACAGCCATTTGTCTGAAATAATATTATAGGGTCTCCTGCTTGAGCAGGGGGTTGGACTAGAGGATCTCTTAAGGTCCCTTCCAACTGTGTTATTCTGCAAATGAAAAGACAGTCTCCTTGTTTCAACAGAGGAAAGTCCCACTGGTGGCTCTTTATTATTCCAATTGGCACGCACTACTCTAGGCATCATAACTCCCTGCCTTGATGACGAAAGGCGGCAGTCGCTTTGGGAAAACCTCGACAGCCACCCCAGGGGCACGGCCAGGCTGCGCCTCTTCTGCCATTCGCTAGTTTAACTGGCTAATTTTTCTCCACCTCCACCCACCCTTCTTTCCCCGATGTGAGTCTGAAGAGGAAATTTATGGCAGCGAGAATCTGCTACAGGCAATCTCTAATAAAGTGCGCCTTCACCACCATTTGTTTAATTGGTCACAGAAGAGAAGGAAAATGCAGTTAATAATGGTAGAGGCTCACAATGGGGAGAGCAGAACCCCCTTCACATTGAGGGGTGAAAAAATGTTGAAAAAAATCTGCCTCCCTCCCATGCCATGCCATGCCATGCCATGCCATGCCATGCCATGCCATGCCATGCCATTGCCATTGCAATCTCCATCCCATTGGGGTTATAGGAATTGGGTATATCTAGTCCAATGGTGAGAATCAAATTTTTTTACTACCAGTTCTGTGGGCGTGGCTTGGTGGGCGTGGCAGGGGAAGGTTACTGCAAAATCCCCATTCCCTCCCCAGCCCACTGATCTGCTTTCCAGCTCCGTTCTCCTGTGCAGGGCAACCAAAGAAGACCCAGCCGATCAGCTGAGACTTGGGAGGCGGAGAAGAGATGGGGTTGGCGGGGCCAATCAGAGGGTGGTATTTGCTGGTTCTCTGAACTACTCAAAATTTCCACTACCGGTTCTCCAGAACTGGTCAGAACCTGATGAATACCACCTCTGATCTAGTCTAATGAAAAGAAGGATTAGCACTTAGACTTATATACCACTTCACAATGCTTTACAGCCCTCTCTAAGTGGTTTTACAGTGTCAGCCTCTATTGCCCCCAACAATCTGGGTCCTCATTTTACCCACCTTGGAAGGATGGAAGGCTGAGTCGACCTTGAGCCTGGTGGGATTCGAACTGCCAAATTGCAGGCAGCCAGCAATCAGCAGAAGTAACCTGCAGTACTGCACTCTAACCACTGCGCCACCGAAGCTCATGATAGCAACGTTCCTGTCAACCCTGAAACTGACCTGACCGAAGCCATGTTGGAGCTTCAGTGTTGCCACAACTGGAGCTGAGGGATAGGGAGTTGGGGGATTAGAGATAGCTGGGGTTTTGTAGCCAAAATAAAATACTTTCTCTTGGGAACCAAGGACATTCTTCTTACATCTGGTCAGAGGAAGGCAGAATGATGTCACCAGGCAACTAGACAGCACTGTGATTGGACCAGAGGTGGGATTCAGCAAGTTCTTACCAGTTGTGGAGAACCAGTAGTGGAAATTTTGATTGGTTCAAAGAACCGGCAAATACCGCCTCTGACTGGCCCCGCCCCCATCTATTCTCTGCCTCCTGAGTCCCAGCTGATTGGCTGGATCTTCTTTTGTTGCCCTGCACAGGAGAACAGAACTGGAAAGCAGGTTAGTGGGGTGCGGAGGGAATGGGATTTTGCAATATCCTTCCCCTGCCACGCCCACCAAGCCACACCATGTCCACCAAGCCACGCCCACAGAACCGGTAGTAACATTTTTTGAATCCCACCACTGGATTGGACCATGTGACTGATAGTTTGGGGAGGGGAAAAAACTTTTATTTTTAATTAGGTGAAAATCATGGGAACCTTCAGAGTCGGTTTTCACCAGATCTGTGCCAATATGACATATCCAATAAAGCAGGGGTCTCCAACCTTGGCAACTTTAAGACTTGTGGACTTCAACTCCAAGGTTGGGGACCCTGGCAATAAAACTATTCTTTGAGGAATCTATCTACCTTGGAGTTTTGTTTGTTGTGAATATAACAGATAACAGATAATCAGAGTTGGAAGGGATCTTGTAGGTCATCTAGTCCAACCCCCCACCCAAGCGGGAGACTCTACACCATTTCTGACAAATGGCAGTCCAATCTCTTCTTGAAAGTCTCAAGTGATGGCGCTCCCACAACTACCGAGGACAACTTCTGTTCCATTGGTTGATTGGCCTCACTGTCAATAAGTTTATCCTTATTTCCAGGTTAAATCTCTCCTTGTTCAGTTTCCATCCATTATTCCTTGTCTGGCCTACAGTGCTTTAGAAAATAGCTTGACCCCTTCCTCCTCCCTGTGGCAGCCCCTCAAATATTGGAAGACTGCTATCCTGTCTCCCCTGGTCCTTCTCTTTACTAGACTAGCCAAGCCCAGTTCCTGCAACTGTTCGTTGTATGTTTTAGCTTCCAGTCCTCTAATCATCCTGGTTGCTGTTCTATGTACTTTTTCTAGAGTCTCAACATCTTTTTTATAATGTGGTGACCAAAACTGGATGCAGTACTCTAGGTGTGGTCTTACTAAGGCTTTATAGAGTGGTATTAGTACTTCCCTTGATCTTGATTGTATCCCTCTGTTAATACAAAATATGTTACTTGGAACTCCAATAGTCCAATAATTGGGGGGCTCCTACAAAGACAAGGGGGTCAAACTATTTTCCAAAGCACCTGAAGGCAGGACAATGGGTGGAAATTAATCAAAGAGAGAAGCAACCCTAGAACTAAGGAGAAATTTCCTAACAGTGAGAGCAATCAATCAATGGAATAGCTTGCCTTCAGAAGTTGTGAGTGCTCCATCCCTGGAGGCTTTCGAAAAGAGACTGGAAAACCATTTGTCTGACATGGTATAGGTCAGTGGTAGGGAACCTTGGCTCTTTTATCACTTATGGACTTCAACTCCCAGAATTCCTGAATGAGCTATAAAAGGTTCCCCATCCCTGGCCTACTGGTTTTTCAGTTGTGAGGGAAATCAATTTTTGATTTGAATGGGATTGTTCAATATACAAATGTCCTAATTTTTGACTTGAATGATCAATATTCTTTATATGTCCTACATTTGTATATTAAACAGTCCCATTCAAGTCAAAAATTGATTTCCCTCACAACTGAAAAACCACTAGGCCAGGGATGGGGAAACTTTTATGGCTCACTCAGGAATTCTGGGAGTTGAAATCTATCAGTGATAAAAGAGCCAAGGTTCCCTACCGCTGGTATAGGTGATTGGACATGGGGTTGGACTAGAAGACCAACTCTTGTTATTCTAGGTTTTAAGGGGTGAATCTGAGCTGATTCCAGATTTTTAATCTGCTGGATTTCTAGGTGTGGAGATGTAACAAAGAGAGAAAGAGGGAATTGGACAATCAAGAACAGTGTTTCTTAAAGTTGATGAGTTTGCAAAATGCTGGTTTAGATTCTGGATCAAAGGCACCAGAATACTAACAAAAAATGTAAAGATAGATCTTGATTTAATGACTGCACAGGTAATCCTCGACTGACGACCACAACTGACCCCAAACATTTCTGTTGCTAAGCATGACAGCTGTTTACCGAGTGTTTGCCCCATTTTGCAACCTTTCTTGTCAGAGTTGTTAAATGAATTTGGGAAACTGATTCATATTTATGACAGCTGCAGAGTCCCGGGGTCGTGTAAATCCCCTTTTGCAACCCTCTGACAAGCAAAGTCAATGAGGGAAGCCGGATTCACTTAACAACCGTGTGACTAATTTAATGATTGCAGTGATTCCCTTCACCAAGGGTGGCAAGAAAGGCCGCAGCATGGGGCAAAACCAGGGGTGGGATTCTACCGGTTTGGACCGGTTCTATAGAACCGGTTGTTACAATTCTGTGCAGTTCGGAGAACCGGCAAATCGTGTCCCTGGCTGACCCCGCCCCTCCCATCAGATCTCTTGCTTTCTAGCTAATTTAAATCACTGTTGTACTGCTTCGCCTTTGCCTAGTCATTCAGGGGGTTGGGAGGTGGGTGGGAGAAGTGGCCTGAACGCAGAGCTGAACCTTCTTTAGGACTGGAGTTTCTATTTTTCAGTGCAGACTCAGGTAGCAGATTGCAGAAAGATAGATCTGTGAGTGAATCTATGATTCTGCAAGCAACTCAATCTGCCTGCCTGTTTTGCCTGATTTTGGGTAAAAGTTCCTCTTTTTAAAAATAAAAAATCCAACATTTACATAAATATTTACAATATTTACATACAAGGCACGCCCAGCCAGTCACGTGACCACCAAGCCACACCCAGCCAGCAAGCCATGCCCAGCCAGTCACGGGACTACCAAGCTATACCCACAAATTAGGCCACACCCACAGGACCGGTTGTTAAGAAATTTGAATCCCACCCCTGGGCAAAACTCACGTAACAAATGTCTCGCTGAACAACAGAAATGTGATTGTAAGTTGAGGACTCCCTGTACCTTCCTCTTTATTGATCAAATTGCCAGTGGACCCTATATATGGACTCTCAGAAAGTTCAAAAAGATGGGTGATCAACAGCCAGACTTTTCTTATGAAATGTGCCGTCCTGCCAAGCTATGCATTTTTGGAAGTTCAATGGGGTGATGGAAAACAACTTCCTTCATTCGACTCTGAGCCCAAGTTCACTTTCATAATTTATATGGGCCATTCATCCATCCATCCAGCAAATAACATTTCACTCAGCTCTTATGCTTGCCTTTCATTGAACCTCGGATATTCTATTTTTTTTCCCCCTACACACCTTGCCAAAAGGTGTCCTTTGCACCTGGTTTTCTCCCTTGAATTATCAGCCTACCGAATCCAACCTTTCCCCTTTTTTAAACAATCTTCCAATATTTGAGGGGCTGCCACGGAGAGGAGGAAGGGATCAAGCTATTTTCCAAAGCACCTGAAGGCCAGGCAAGGAATAATGGATGGAAACTGAACAAGGAGAGAATTCAACCTGGAAATAAGGAGAAACTTTCTGACAGTGAGAACAATCAACCCATGGAAGTTGCCCTCGGAAGTTGTGGGGGCGCCATCACTTGAGACTTTCAAGAAGAGATTGGACTGCCATTTGTCAGATATGGTGTAGGGTTTCCTGCTTGGGTGGGGGGTTGGACTAGATGACCTACAAGGTCCCCTCCAACTCTGTTAATCTGTAATCTGATGTTCCAATATTTTGGGGGGGGGGCTGTCATGCAGAAGAGAGGGCCCAGGGTTGAACCAACCAGACCCTTAAGCAAGTTTGCTTGGTGAGTTGACTTGATCTGATGAAGAGAAAGCCTAGGGGTGATATTAAACCACTCCTCCAGTACTTGAGGGACTGCCCAAAGAAGAGGGGATCAACCTATTCTCCAAAACACCTGAAAGCAGGAGAAGAAGTAACGGAAAGAAACTAATCAAGGTGAGATCCAATCCAGACAGTCAGAACAATCAATGGAATGTCTTGTCTTCAGAAGTTATGGGTGCTCCATCACTGGTGGTTTTAAAGAGGAGATTGGACTACCACTTGTCTGAAATGGTATTGTCATGCCCCTGTCAGAATCTGACTTGGAGGAGGGAATTCAGAGGCAGACCCAAGCTCACCCCCTCTTCATCCTAGGGCACGCAGGGAAGAACGGAGAAGAGAGCAACGTGGGTTGCATGGCTTATGGGGGAGGAAAGGGCCCTGATTCCCTTCATTAGCTGCAGCTGGGAACACGTGTTTAAAAAAGGCAAGCTGCGTGCAGGAAGCTGTTGGGCGCAAATGTAACTTTATCTTGTATCGTTGTGGCTTATCTGCGTTCCTGGCGTCTTCCCAACTGTGTGAGTTTTGCCGGGCTTTCAAGTCTGGAATTCCTGCTGCTGCCCTGCCAAACTAATTACTTCAGTTTGGTTTGTTTGGGTTTTAAGTTACAGTTTGTGTGTACCTTGTTTTGGACTGAATTTTCTACAGTCAAAGGCTGTTCCTGGGAGAGTTTTTCTCCAGCCAGAAGGTAACCTGGACACTGGGGGCAAAGTTGGAAATAATAAAGGGACTCTTATTGCTTATTTGACTGTGTTGCCTTTGTGCCACGCCCCTTTGGGTCATCACAGGTATAGTTTCTTTCGCTTGAGCAAGGGATTGGATTACACTAGACTAGAGGATATCCACAACTTCTGGAGAGAAGTTGTTCCACTAATTAATTGTTCTAAGTTTAGACCAGTAGAATTTGTGGAGCCTTCAGTCTTGTGCAGGTTCTTCCTTGTAGCAATGATGTACCTAAAGTTACAACATGAAGAGAAGGGATTCTTACTATGGCTTGTAAGAGAGCCAAATAAAAGTTAACTGTGCTAGCAAGGAGCCAGAGGTTAAACCAACCAGCCACTTAAGCAAGTTTTGTGGATTGACTTGGTCTAATAAAGAGAGAAACTAGGGGTGATATGATAGCAGTTTTCCAATACTTGAGGGGCTACCATAGGGAAGAGGGAATCAACCTATTTTCCAAAGCACCTGAAGGCAAAACAAGAAGCAATGGATAGACATTAATTAAGGAGAGAAGCAACCTAGAACTAAGGAGAAATTTCCTGACAGTGAGAGCAATTTATCAATGGAACGACTTGCCTCCAGAAGTTGTGGGTGCTCCATCACTGGAAGTTTTTAAGAAGACATTGGATAGCCCTTTATCTGGAATGGTTTAGGGCCAAACTGGAAGGTGCATGCCTGTGTGTGCCAGACCAAAGACCAGCTGGCCGGTGCTCACATGCCTGTTTTTTGGCTGTTTTGGGAGCCATTTTCAGGCCTTTTGGGGGCTGTTTTGAGGGTCATTTTTGGCCTGAAAATGGCCAGAAAACCAGCCTGCTTTTGGCTGTTTTCCAGGCTGTTTTCAGTCTGTTTTTCCAGCCATTTTCTGGTCTGTTTTCAGGCCGCCTTTTGGGCCTGAAAACAGCTCGAAAAATGGACTGAAAACAGCCTGGAAAATGGCCCCAAAAGCTGGCTTGTTTTCAGACTGATTTTCGGGCCATTTTCAGGCCCTCCGGCACCTGTGAAGACCGGCTGGCTGGCATGCCAGAAACCAGAAGAGCAGCTGCCAACAGCGCACGTGCCCACTGAGAGGGCCCTGCTTGCCACCTCTGGCAAGTGTGCCACAGGTTCACCATCCCAGGTTTAGGGCCTCCTGCTTCAGCAGGGGGTTGGACTAGAAGACCTCCAAGGTCCTTTCCAATTCTATTATTCTGTATTCTATAAATGAATCCTTTGGAGATTTAAGGTCCATGAAACAGACTAGCCTTTATCCCTCAATGTTAAGACATGCCTTCCCAGAGAGCAACCAGCCTCGCGTGTTCTCTGATAGGCTCCGTTAATACAAACAAAAATTTAAGCAAGTTATTTAAGAGATCGGGGAGCCCGTAAACCCTTCTCCTGCCTCTTATATTTACAGTCAAGGTGGATCCTATCCCCAGGAAAGGATGAAATAGAACCGCCTGCGTCCATATGTGTGTGCATATATACGCCACGTACGTTGCCCATCTAATGCGGTGTAATGATGGAGGTGAAAGCATCTTTGCGTGCCCAAGGATCCTCTAAACAGTGATTTGTGCACATGGAGAATATTATGGCTCTCTCAGGACTTTCCTTGATACTCATTAAGTTTCTTCGTTGCAGCATATTTCAAGGGTTTTAGGCGCGGGAGCGATAAGACTCATTTAAACTGACTTACAGCCCTTGGCTGCGTCAAGCTGCCTCAGTTTTGTTAGTCTCTGAGAATTGTGGAGGTCGAAGAAAAAGGTGTGCAAGTCTGTGGCTTGCGTTCATGGGGACGGAGAGCAGAAAGGGGTTGGTTAGAGATGTGTGGACTTCAACTCCCAGAATTCCCAGCCAGCACAGCTGGAGAATTCTGGGAGTTGAAGTCCACACAACTTCAAATTGCCAAGGCTGAGAAACCCATTGGTCTGATTCTTGGTTGAAAAAGTGCAGGGGGACATGTCCTTATACAATGGTACCTTGGTACTTCTTGTTAATTGGTCCAGAAGGCACAATGAGTACCAAAACAAGTACTAAACAAATTTTTCCCATAAGGAATAATGTAAATAAATTAAATGCATTCCTGAACCAAAGACCATGCACATTTTTAAGGCACCAGGTAGAAAGAGAGGGTTATATATCATTACCTTATGATAAATAAATCTAAGCATTAATAAATACGTAGATGAAATAAAATAAAAACTTCACTTTACCTGTACTGATGAGGAAAAAATGTGCAAAAATACACAAAATGACCACAGAAGCTTCATCATTGGAAGCTTCCAAGAAGATACTGGACTGCCATCTCTCAGAAATGGTGTAGGATCTGCTTGGGGGCGGGGGTTGGACTAGATGACCTACAAGATCCCTTCCAACTCTGTTAATCTGTATCTGCAGGTAGATGTGCACAGGGCAAGAGCTACTGCATGACTAACGTGTCACCCTTCATTGCGGCTGGAAAGGATAGTGAGTCATGAGGCAACTGACGCTGACAGAATGTTAGAATAATAGAGTTGGAAGGGCCCTTGGAGGTCTTCTAGTCCCACCCCCTGTTCAGGCAGGGAACCGTACACCACTTCAGACAAATGGTTGTCTAATCTCTTCTTAAAAACTTCCAGTGTTGGAGCATTTACAAGTTCTGGAGGCAAGTTGTTCTACTGATCAATTGTTCAAGTTCTGGCGGCAAGTTGTTCTACCGATCAATTGTTCTAACTGTCAGGAAATTTCTCCTTAGTTCTAAGTTGGAGAAATTTCCTGACAGTTAGAACAATTGATCAGTGGACCAACTTCCCTCCAGAAGTTCTAGCTTCCACATTGAGTACCAAACAAATGACAAGTACAGGGACAATTTTTTTTCATCAAAATGCGTTGAGTACCAAATTCATGCATTTCAAAGCAGTTGAGTACCAAGGTACCATGTAAAAGAGAATATTTATAGCTCAAGGTTGAACTGTCCGGGTCTCTGACCTTGATAGTTTTCTTGCAGATGTTTCCTTGCCAAACTAGGTAACATTATCAGTGCTTCA
The DNA here is from genome assembly GCA_023653725.1 of Bungarus multicinctus. Lineage (NCBI taxonomy): Eukaryota > Metazoa > Chordata > Lepidosauria > Squamata > Elapidae > Bungarus > Bungarus multicinctus. Next base: position 8,775,236 of record CM042836.1, on the reverse strand, counting down.
GTTTGGTGATGAAATGTCTGTGAGAAAACAATCAAGGTCAGAGAGCATCAAGAACCCCACAGTCTGTGGTTTATGTGCTAACGTTCCAAGTAATGCACCCATAGAAAGCAGAACTCTGAGACAGGCAAATTCCTCGAAGAACAATTTATGGGATACATTATATTGGCACAATTGGTGAAAGCCGACTCTGAAAGTTCCCACGACTTTCACTGGACACCTTTTCACACTGTCCAATCATGGTGCTGGCTGGTTGCTTGGTTACTTCACTCCTCCCTTAGCCAGCCACCTGTCAGAGTGTCCTTGGTTCCCACAAGAAAACTTCCTTGTGTTGGCTACAAAACCCCATCTAGCTATTTTCCCCTTCCCTGTCCCTTCTTCTGCGACAACCCTGAAGTCCTCAAGATGCCCTCACCCAGGTTCACTTCATGGCTAAGTCCTCAAAATACTAGACAGTTCCTGGAAGCCTGGCATTCAGACAAATCAGCCATCAGCAGGCATATAGAGATAAACAACATCTACATACTATTCAAAAGAGACAACCAAAATGCTAAAAAGGAAACAAAATGACTCAAACGCCTCCTTGTCGGCAATCCACATCAAGATGACCAGAGAGATCAGTACCAAGATTAAGACTAGATGAACGATCGAGCAATAAAACACACCCCAATTAAGGAACTACCAACTCAGACAAACGATTAAACAGTAAACAACTTAATCAAGGACTCACCAAGAGCTCTTCCACCAACACTGACAGGACAAGGCACTGGTATATAGAATAAGAGCAAACCCCATTCCCTTCTAGCACTGATGATATTACCTAGCTCGGTAGTGAAATGTCTGCAAGAAAACAAGCCAGTTCAGAGTGCCCAAATGCAGTGATCCAAACTTTCAATGACTAATGCAGTCACTTGTTTTTAAACTGAAACCCTTAAGCCTGCGAACTCAAAGCAGCTACGGAAACCAGAGAACATAGGATTGAGACAGTTGGAAGGGACCTTGGAGGTCTTCTAGTCCAACCACCTGCTGAATCAGAAGACCCTATATCATTCAGGACAAATAGCTGTCCAATCTCTTCTTAAAAACTTCCAGTGATGGAGCACCCAGCAGTTCTGGAGGCAAGTTGTACCACTGATTAATTGTTCTCACTGTCAGGAAATTCCTCCTCAATTTTATGTTGGGTTTCTGTTTGATAAGCTTCCATTTGTTGCTTCTTGTCCTGCCTTCAGGTGCTTTGGAGAATAGCTTGACCCCCTCTTCTCTATGGTAGCCTCTCAAATACTGGAAGATCACTGTCATATCACCCTTAGTTCTTCTCTTTATTAGACCAAGCTAACTCATCAAGCCAACTGCTGGCTGTTAGTTCAACCCCTGGCTCCTTGATAGCACAGTTAACTTGTATTTGGCTCTCTTACAAGCCGTAGTAAGAATCCCTTTTCTTCGTGTTGTAACTTTAGGCACATCCTTGCTACAAGGAAGAGCCTGCACAAGACTGAAGGCTCCACAAATGATAAAGTAGGTTTATTTTAAAGCAAAGCGTAAGGTATATCCTTCCCTAATGATTTGCTCAGAATTACTTTTGAACAAGCTGAATTTATAATGCAAATGGATTTCCCATCTTCGAAAAAACAAAGGAGGACAGAAGCCCTAGGAGAACTTGTTCTGAACAGAGACAATAAAATAGCATGAAATAATAAAAACAAAAACAGTGGTTCCAACCCGTGGCAATCTGCAATTAATGATCCAAAAGACATTTCCCCCTCGTATGAAGAATTCAGAGAATCCACAAAGGATGTAGAGCCCCCTTGAAGGAAATTATTCACCACCTTATACATATCCAGAAAGTGTCACCAATCACCCTGTTTATCTGGAAAACAAACGGCTGCTTCTCGGCTCCGACATTTCTCTCGTCTGTCAGCATGTTTCTTCTTTTATTTTTCCCTAGCTGAAAAACTCTGAAGGGAAGGAAAGAGCCTCTCAAGGAAGACAAACCAAAGGAATGATTTCCACAAGCCTGCCTTGATTCGAGGACAGAGCTGGGAGTTTGCAGCCGGAGGCAAACGCAAAATGAGCCAGGAAATTATTATTCGGAGAGGAAGTTCTTTGAACCTTTTCTCTCCAAAAGTGCATGGCTGTAAAAAAAATAAAATAAATAAAATCCAGCCAGACTAGTCTAGTGGCTAGGATCTCATAGAAGATAATATTTGTAGTTCAGGGTTGAATGGTAAAGTCATTGGTGCTCTCTGAGCTTGGTTGTTTTCTTGCAGAAAACCAATTACGCAGGTAGGTAATGTCATCAGGGCTAGAAGCAGGGGTGGGATTCTACCAGTTCACACCTATTCTCTAGAACCAGTTGTTAACATTCTAAGCAGTTCAGAGAACCAGTTAGAAGAAATTACTGGCCTAATCCTGTAAGGAAGGCAGGAAGGAAACATTCTGGTGTTGGTTATAGAAACTGCCTCTCTGTTAACCCACATTACATTTTTGGCAGGACTAGACTTCCTGTCTCAGGAAAGTCTCTGGAGTTTTTTTCCCCTCCTTTGCTGGTACTTTGCTTGTGTGGAGTGACCATTCAAAGTTACAATGGCACTGAAAAAAGTGACTTATGACTGTTTTTCACACTTACGACTCTTGCAGCATCCCCACAGTCATGAGAGGCCAGGCGAGGAGATGCTTGCCTCGATGTGAGTGATATTGAGTTGGCCACACCCAGCCAATAACATGATCACCAAGCCATGTCCATCCAGTCACATGACCACCAAGCCACGCCCATCACCTAAGCCATGCCCACAGAACTGGTTGTTAAAAATTAGAATCCCACCCCTGAGGAGAAGGTGGAGGTGGAGGAAGAGGAGGAGGAGAGGAGGAAGAGGATGACAACAACTAGGGGGGTCTTTGGTGTTCTCTGAGCTTGGTTGTTTCTTGCAAACATTTCATTACCCAACTAAAGCCAATATAGTTCGAGGCTGCATTAACAGAAGGATAGAATCAAGATCATGTAAAGTGTTAATACCACTTTGTAAGGCCTTGGGAAGGCCACACTTGGAATTCTGCATCCAGTTTTGGTTGCCACGATGTAAAAAAAGATGTTGAGAGTCTAGAAAGAGCACAGAGAAGGGCAGCAAAGCTGATTAGGGGACTGGAGGCTAAAACATATAAAGAACGGTGACTGGAATTGGGCATGTCTAATTTAATGAAAAGAAGGACTAGGGATGACATGACAGCAGTCTTCCAATATCTCAGGGGCTGCCCCAAAGAAGAGGGAGTCAAGCTATTCTCCAAAGCACCTGAAGGCAGGACAAGAAGCAACGGGTGGAAACAGTTTTTTCCCCGAATGCCATCACCCTGCTAAATAAATATTTCCCTCAACACTGTCCAACTATTTAGAAAGTCTGCACTACTATTACTGTTAATCTTCTCATCACTCCTTATCACCCATCTCCCATTTGTGACTGTATAACTGTAACTTTGTAGCTTGTATCCTTATGATTTATATTGACTGTTTCCTAGTATGATTTGTTTTGTTTTTTAAATAAACTTTACTCGATTTTCATAATTTTTTAAAAACATAAAATAAAATTATATTCCTAGTATGATTTGATTGCTTATTGTACCCTATGACTATTATTAAGTGTTATACCTTATGATTCTTGACTCTTGACGAATGTATCTTTTCTTTTATGTACACTGAGAGCATTTGCACCAAGACAAATTCCTTGTGAGTCCAATCACACTTGGACAATAAAGAATTCTAATTCTAATCAAGGAGAGAAACAAGCTAGAACTGAGGAGAAATTTCCTGATACTTAGAACAATTAATCAGTGGAGCAGCTTGCCTCCTGAAGCTGTAAATGCTCCAAGACTGGAAGTTTTAAAGAAGAGATTGAATAACTGTTTGTCTGAAATGGTATAGAGATTCTTCCTGCCTGAGCAGACGGTTGGACTAGAAGACCTCCAAGGTCCCTTCCAACTCTGTTATTCTATTCTGTTCTGTTCTCTTGTCTGAGGATCCTGTATACGTGAAAGAGAAACTTTCATACAGGTAGTCCTCAAAATACAACCATTCACTTAGTGACTGTTTGAAGTTACAACAGCACTGGAAGAAAGTGCCTTATGACTGGTCCTCACAGTTATGACTGTTGCAACAGCCCTATGGTCAAGCAATCAAAATTCAGGTGTTTGGTGACTGGCCTGTATTTATCATAATTGCAGTCTCCTGGGATCACCATTTTCAACTTCTGAGCTGGCTTCCAACAATCAGTCAATGTGCCTGTGTGTGTGTGTGTGTTTCTGATTTGCTTAATGACCGCATGATCCACTCAATGGCTATAGTGATTTGCTTAATAACCATGACAAAACAAGTTCATAAAATTGGGTGGGATTCACCGGACAACCACCTTGCTTCACAAAAGAAATTCTGGTTCCAATTGCGGCTGTAATTTGAAGACGAATTGTGGCTGAAATTTGAGGACTAATTGCGGACGCAATTTGAGGACTAATTGTGGACATAATTTGAGGACTACCTGCAACGTTCCTGATGCCATGGTGGCCATTTTGTCAACAGCTACTTCAGGCCAGGAAAATGACCCCACAAATTGCTTTTGTTCAGTGAGAATCTCCATGAATGAATTGGGAAATGTATCTCCCCTCCTTTACAAAACAACAGAGATTTGGGGGGTGTCAGGGATGAAAAGAAAAGAGAGAGAAAAGGAGAAAAGAAGAAAATCTGGCAGCCATTTGCTAAGCTCTTCGTGAAGAAAACTCCCCTCCCCAGATTCTTGAAGGGAAAAAGAGCTACCGAAACCCGGTGTGGTTGACATATGAAGGTAATGAGTCTTGACATATGAAGATGCCGCCAAAGCAAAAGCTACATCCTATTTAGCTTTTAATTTGGATGTTCATAGCGTGGGTTCCTAAGCCCTCCCCTCTTTCATCAGGGCATTTAAAATGGTTCTGACTGATAGGAAATGACCTGAGCTGGAACTGCATTACTTATGAACTTGACTTGAATACCATCTCTTCCCCTTAAGCGGACGCTTCCAGGAATTCAACAAGGCATTCGGAGCTGAAAAACACATTTGCCAGCCCTATGGAAGGGGGGAAAAAAAATCTATCTTCATTTCTACTTGGGTTGGAAGGGGGGAAACAGAGATTGCAATGAATAAAGGTGTACCTGAAGTTAAAATAGACTTCCGATGGGACTACTGGGCAAGGCTAGTCTAGGGAAGAGAAGGACCAGGGGAGACAGGATAGCAATCTTCCAATATTTGAGGGGCTGCCACAGAGAGGAGGAAGGGGTCAAGCTATTTTCTAAAGCACCCAAAGGCCAGACAAGGAAAAAAATGGATGGAAACTGATCAAGGAGAGATTCAACCTGGAAATAAGGAGAAATTTTCTGACAGTGAGAACAATCAACCAGCTTGCCTTCAGAGGTTGTGGGAGCTTCATCACTGGAGGCTTTCAAGAAGAGACTGGACTGCCATTTGTCAGAAATGGTGTAGGGTCTCCTGCTTGGGTGGGGGGTTGGACTAGATGACCTACAAGGTCCCTTCCAACTCTGTCAATCTGTAAACCATTCGCTTAGCTTCATAAGTTACAATGGGAATTTAAAAAGTGGCTTATGTGACCTAATCCCATTGGCAAGTTTAACACTTTTATTGAGTTATAAGCTAGAAAAAGATGCAAAATATAAAAGTAAGTAGGAAAACGGCGGAGAGGAAGAGGGAGAAGAGAAGTGAGGAACGATAAGAAAAAAAAACATCGACTTCCGACTCTCTCTATTGCAGTGAAATAAGGGTTAGGGTTGCCACAATTATGACCATCACAGCATCTTTGTGGGCTCCTGATCAGAATTTAGATGCTTGGCAACTGGTTCAAATTTATGACCATTGCAGTTGTTCTGGGGTTATGGGATGTTCTGAAAAGCAAAGTCAATGGGGAAGCCAGATTCATTTAACAACTATGTTATAGTAAGAGTGAGAGCACTTATATATGACTTCATAATGCTTTACATCTCTCTTTAAGCAGTTTACAGAGTCAGCATGTTGCCCCCAACAATCTGGGCCCTCATTTTACCGATCTTGGAAAGATGGAAGGCTGAGTCAACCTTGCGCCGGTGAGAATCAAACTCCTGGCAGTGGGCAGAGTTAGTCTGCAATAGCATTAGCACATAGACTTATATACCACTTCACAGAGCTTCCCTGCCCTATTTAAGCGGTTTACAGAGTCAGCATCTTGCTCCCAACAATCTGGGTCCTTATTTTACTGACCTTGGAAGAACGGAAAGTCGAGTCAACTTTGAGTCGATGAGGATCGAACTCCTGGCCGTGGGCAGAGTTAGCCTGCAATACTGCACCACTGTGCCATCACTGCTCTTAGCAACTGCAGTGGCTCACTTAACAACTGTGGCAAGGAAATTTGCAAAATGGGGCTTCACAACTCTCTCAGTTAGCATCAGCTGGGGGAATCAAAGAAATTATTTCTGCAATTTATCCCCTTCAGTTTGCCTTTATTTCTACTCTGTTCAGCCTGAATGCCTTAGAAGAAATTGTAAAATTAATTACTTCCAGGGAACAAGGAGATAGATGCTGGGGTTGGCATTTCCAGCTTTGGTTTCTGACTTGAAGTCACTTCTGGTTCCTCTTCTTTGATCATTCATTCATTCATTCATTCATTCATCTTAGTTTTCATCGACTGCTCCGAAACAGTGCAAATTACAAGAGATCCAAATATTGTGTACAGGTAGTCCTTGCTTTACAACTGATTGTTTAGTGACCATTCTAAGTTATGACCGGATCACCCAAACTTATAACCTAGTTTTGAAGTCAGATTCATTTAACAACTGTGTTACTAACTTAATGTCTGCAGGGATTCACATAACAAGTGTAGCGAGAAAGGTCTTAAAATGGGACAAAACTCACTTAAAAACTGCCTTGCTTAGTGACAGAAATGTTGGGCTCAATGGTGGTTGTAAGTTGAGGACTGCCTGTATGCAGAAAAAAATTAAAATTAAATTAAAATAAAATAATAAAAAAATAAAGTAAAATAAACACAACACATCATAACATAATGTAATGTAACATAACATCACAACACAATATAACATCAGAACATAACAATACAAAATAACATATGAAACATTACATCATAATGTAACATAACATCATATCACAATACAACACAACACAACATCAGAACATAACATAAGAACACAACACAACATAACATAACACATGAAACATAATGTAACGTAACGTAAGATTACAACACAACATCAGAACATAACATCACAACACACCACACAACACAGCGTAACATAACATCAAATATAATGTAACATCACATCACATCATAACCTAACCTAACCTAACATTGTAACATCATGTAATGTAATATCACAACATAATGTAACATCATAACATAATGTAACATCACAACACCACAGTACACCACAACACAAGATAACATAACATTTATTTACTTATTTATTGGATTTGGATTGCTGCCTATTCGCCATGGTGACTGACATTACAACATATAAAACCACAATTTAAAACAATAAACTCGTAAAATCACATAAATTAATAGAGTAAAATTGTAATGTCAATGTAACATCACAACACCACATCATAATACAATGTAACTTCACAACAATAGAACATAACATAACTGAAGATAACGTAACAGAAGATAACACAACACAACACAACACAGCAATAATGTTAAGGAAGGCCTGTCCCTCATGGCTGGCCTCTGAGGTGCTTAGAGAGCCTTTCCTCCTTTGCAGCCTGCGATATTCATCCTTCCCCTTCAGCCTGGAGGTGGGCAAGCATGTCCGAAAAGCTGCCTTATCGCCATCCCAGGCTCCGCTGGGTTTATTTATTTATTTATTTTATTTCTTAAATTGACACTTGGCTCCCAGTAGGCGCGGGGGAAACCTTATCTGCCATCTCTTCGGTAATGGCATGCCCTCTATGTAGAATGAAATAAGAGTTTAAACGAATCCTGTAAGAAAACCCTTGACAGGCCGTTTAACAAGATGTCCGACAGCCCCCATTTCCTGCCCGCTTCCTCTCTCCTTAATCCTTTTATGTGGAGGCAGGCACAGGAGGATGCACGGGGGAAACAGAGGCCTACGAAATGTGTGCAATATGGGGCATGATGGTTTAAACCAGGGGTCTCCAACCTTGGCAACTTTAAGCCTGGCGGACTTCAACTCCCAGAATTCCCTAGCCAGCTGGCTAGGGAATTCTGGGAGTTGAAGTCCGCCAGGCTTAAAATTACCAAGGTTGGAGATCCCTGGTTTAAATGGAAGGGAGAGTGCCCAGGTTTCTTCCACTTGAGGAACATGGTGACTTTCAGATAACAGATAATCAGAGCTGGAAGGGACCTTATAGGTCATCTAGTCCAACCCCTGCCCAAGCAGGAGACCCTACACTATTTCTGACAAATGGCCATCTAGTCTCTTCTTGAAAGCCTCAAGTGATGACGCTCCCACAACTTCCGAGGGCAACTTCTGTTCCATTGGTTGATTGTTCTCACTGTCAGGAAATTTCTCCTTATTTCCAGGTTAAATCTCTTCTTGTTTCATTCAAGAGTTTCGCTTGACGAGGCCAATGGGGATTGTGCTTCCCCCAGAACAGACGTCAGCATGGATATCATTCTTAATGAGAGGGGATTAGGGGCAGCGGTGGGATTCAAATTTTTTTACTACCGGTTCTTTGGGCGTGGCTTGGTGGGCATGGCTTGGCTTGGTGGGCATGGTTTGGCTTGGTGGACATGGCAGGGGAAGGATACTGAAAATTCCTCATTCCCTCCCCACCCCACTAACCTGCTTTCCAGCTCCGTTCTCCTGGGCAGGGCAACAAAAGGAGACCCAGCCGATCAGCTGAGACTCAGGAGCCAGAGAATAGATGGGGGCAGGGCCAGTCAGAGGTGGAATTTGCCAGTTCTCCGAACTACTCAAAATTTCCGCTACCAGTTCTCCAGAACTGGTCAGAACCAGCTGAAATACCACCTCTGATTATGGGTCATCATCACATCTGAAAAGGGGGTCAATCTATTATCCAAAGCAGCTGAAGAGATAGAAACTAATCAAAGAGAGGAGCCACCTAGAACTAAGGAGGAATTTCCTGTGAGGACAATTAATCAATGGAACAACTTGCCTCCAGAAGTTGTGGAGGTTTCTCCATCACTGGAAGTTTTCAAGAAGAGGTTAAACAACCATTTGTCTGAAATGGTATCGGATTTCCTGCTTGAGCAGGGAGCGGGTTGGACTAGAAGACCTCTAAGGTCCCTTCCAACTCTGTTATTCTGTCTCCCTCCCCTTCTCTTTTTTTAACAATATAGGTCAATATCCAGCTACGTTTTAGCACTGAGATAATCGTTGTTGACTCTTGAAAATTTACACTAGGTCATATCTAGTTAGAATTTGGAAAGGAAGTATGTTAGAAGATAACATGTGTAGGAAAGATGGAAAAATATGGATGAATGGATGGATGGATCAATCAATCAACTATGAAGAAGGCAACAGCACATTACTTCCCATGGTGCTTCATTTTGCATCTTCTACATTTCCCTGGGTTAATATCATTCTTGAACTTTGTGTGTGTGCTTGTGTGTGTTGTATATAAGCATGTGAGGGAGAAAAGGGGTGATCAGTAAAACAACACTGGCCTCCCTGCTACTCAGGTGTGTATCGAAAGTCTTGGATGTGGATCCCAAGATTTTCCCCCAAGGGCTCTTCTTTATTGAATAGATGGGTTGGAAACCAAGTAATTAAAATTAAATGTATGGGGAAAAAAATTGTTTTGACCCCACTGCTATTCTTTTGCAGGGGAATAGAAAGTTCTAGCTTGGTAATGGATCTTTAGAGATCTTGGGCCTAGAAAAGTCATCAAATTAGCAAACAAATGAGGTGGGTATTACTTGGGAGCATTCAGCAAAATTGTGTTGAAAACGTTCAGTTTTCCTATGGCCTCATCTCTCTTCCTCTCTCACTCTTCCTCTCTTTTCACCATCTCTCTCTCTCTCTTCTTTCTCTCTTCCTTCTCTTTCTTCCCCTTCTTTCTGTCTCTCTTTTCATCTATCTCCCCCCTTCTCGTGCCTCTCTCTTCCCCCCTCTCTCCCCCTGTCTGTCTTCCTCTTTCTCCCTCTTTCTGTCCCTCTCTCTCTCTTCCCCCCTTTTTTCTCTCTTCCTTTCTCTTCTGCTCTCCCTCTCTCTCTTCCCCCCTCTTCTCTCCCTCTCTCTTTCCCTCTGTCTCTTCCCTCTCTATCTTTCTCTCTCTCGTCCTCTCTCTGTCTTCCTCTTGCTCTCTCTTCCCTGTTTCTCTCTCTTTCTTCCTCTGTGTCGCTCTTCCTCTCTCTTCTCTCTTCCCCCTCTTTCTTACAGGTTCTCTCTCCCCCACTCTCCCTCTTCCTCTCTATCTGTCCCTTTCTCCCTCTCTCTTTATCTCCCCCCTCTTCCTCTTTTCCTCTCTCTCTCCCTCTCCCTCTTTCTCACTCACATACACAGGCAAAGTAAACAGTCAAGAAATGTTTATTTTTTAAAAAAGGATCTTGCAAAAAACAGTGACTTACTTCTCATCCCAGCTGCAGCTGAACCCTGGTTAAGTGTTGAAGTCTGGGAAGACTTTTAACTGAGCTGTAAGCAACCTGCTTTGATAGCCGGCTATGATGTGATGCATTAAATCTGGAAAGCCTGTTTTCCTGTGGTTGTTGTTGCTTTTTTTTTAAGGGGAAAAATGATCCAATATAGAGAAAAAACCGGAGTGATTAAAATTCCCGTGTTCTCATCACACCTTGTAAATGAAATTGTCCTTCTCGGCATAGACTTATGAGAAGGGAGCACCATAAAGATAAAACTGTGACTATCACTGGAAGAGGGGGAAATATAAAATCCTAATAACAAATTCAACTTTGAAGTAATAACTATTTCAACACTGAAGTAATGAAGAGGGAAAAAAACAGGGTTAGTTTAAATAATGGAAGCCTCAAAAAGAGAGTGAGAGTAAAATAAGGTGGAAGTGGGGAATCTTGCATTTCTGATCTAACCAGGATATCCTGATTTGTTTTTAGATTTTTTTTAAAAAAATCCCACCTTTGTTATTTTTATAAATAACTGAAGGTGGCAAACATAGCTCACACTCCTTCCTCCTTTTATTTCCCCCACGACAACAATCCTGCGAAGTGGGTTGGGATGAGACAGAGGAGCTGGCCCAAAGTCACCCAGCTGGCTTTTATACCTAACGAAGGACTAGAACTCACAGTCTCCTGGTGATTGGCCCAAAGTCACCCAGGTAGCTTTCATGCCTAAGGCGGGACTAGAACTCACAGTCTCCTGGTGATTGGCTCAAAATCACCCAGCTGGCTTTCATACCTAACGAGGGACTAGAACTCACCGTCTCCTGGTGATTGGCCCAAAGTCACCCAGGTAGCTTTCATGACTAAGGCGGGACTAGAACTCACAGTCTCCTGGTGATTGGCCCAAAGTCACCCAGCTGGCTTTCATGCCTAACGAGGGACTAGTACTCACAGTCTCCTGGTGATTGGCCCAAAGTCACCCAGGTAGCTTTCATGCCTAAAGCGGGACTAGAACTCACAGTCTCCTGGTGATTGGCCCAAAGTCACCCAGGTAGCTTTCATGCCTAACGAGGGACTAGAACTCACAGTCTCCTGGTGATTGGCCCAAAGTCACCCAGGTAGCTTTCATGCCTAAGGCGGGACTAGAACTCACAGTCTCCTGGTGATTGGCCCACAGTCACCCAGGTAGCTTTCATGCCTAAAGCGGGACTAGAACTCACAATCTCCTGGTGATTGGCCCAAAGTCACCCAGCTGGTTTTCATGCCTAAAGAGGGACTAGAACTCTGTCTCCAGATGAAGTGATCCAAACTTAGAATAATTAATTAGTGGAACAACTTGCCTCCAGAAGTTATGGGCATCCTAGTCCAACCCATTGCTTTACCATTTCAGACAAGTGGTTGTCCAATCTCTTCTTTAAAATCTCCTGTGATGGAACACCCACAATTTCTGGAGACAAGCCATTCCATTGATTATTCTGACTCTCAGGAAATTTCTCCTTAATTCTAGGCTGGATCTCTGCTTGAGAAGTTTCCAACCATTGCTTCTTGTCTTGCCTTCAAGTACTTTGGAGAAATGTGATTAAAATTCATTGGAAGAAGCTGGTTGTTTAGGAAATTGGATTAGAGAGAGGATACATCCTTTGCTGCATTAGAGAGAAGGTCAGGTGTTCCATTTTAAATCCCTCCATGTTCTCCCAAAAACTCTTACCCTTAATTGCATGCATGTCAGGTGGACCTGTTTAAAGGTTCCTTCATCCTGGAATGGAATAAGGGTCTACCAAGATGCAGGAAATGGAGAAAGCCTTTGATCTTGGGAAAGAAATGAACCTCTGAACCAATTTTACCCATTTCCACTTTTTTTCTCTCCTGTTACAAACTAATAAATCCTTCCCATCCTTGGGTGAGCAGCTTCCAGCGGGAATCCAGAGGGTTGAAGGCAGGGGTGGGTTTCAAATTTTTAACAACTGGTTCTGTGGGCGTGGCTTAGTTGATGGACATGGCTTGGTGGTCATGTTATTGGTTGGGCGTGGCCAACTCAACATCACTCACATCGAGGCACGCATCTCCTCGCCTGGCCTCTCATGACTGTGGGGATGCTGCAATAGTCATAAGTCTGAAAAACAGTCATAAGTCACTTTTTTCAGTGCCATTGTAACTTTGAATGGTCACTCCACACAAGCAAAGTACCAGCAAAGGAGGGGGAAAAAACTCCAGAGATGTTCCAGAGACAGGAAGTCTAGTCCTGCCAAGAATGTAATAAGGGTTAACAGAGAGGCAATTTCTGTAAGCAACACCAGAATGTTTCCTTCCTGCCTTCCTTACAGGATTAGGCCAGTAATTTCTTCTAACAACCGGTTCTCCGAACTGCTTAGAATGTTAACAGCCGGTTCTAGCGAATAGGTGCAAACTGGTAGAATCCCACCCCTGGTTAAATGTCCATCGGGATGAACAATTAAGTTCATCTAGCTGGGAGAATTTCACTTAATTTATTTTTTTTTAAGGTGATTATCAGCTTCTTTGAGAGAAGCCCGGAATGGTGCAGTCAACATTTAAAGGAAAGATGCCTGCAAGATGGAATAACATTCTTGCAAATCCAGATGAAGGAACAGGCCTGGCGGACTCTTTAATCTTCCTTGGTGGGGAAAGGACAGACAACACTTGCAGAAAAAAAGTGAGGTGCAAGAAAGGCTCATTTAGATAGCGGGGGAAGAATGAAACTTTCAGAGATGTCGTTTGCTTGGGCATATTTATCACCCCGGGAACATGCCTCTTATCAGCAAATGCTGGAGAAAGAGTTTACCTCTTTTTCAGAGTCTACCCCTTCCACCTGCTTTCACTATCCCTTTCTTCATTTGTTTTGAATGGCTGTCAACTGGGATTTTTTTTTTCCTGTTTGCATTCTGGCTGCAGCTGAGGAGCATTCAGCAATTGAAGGGAAGAAAGCAGGAAACTGAAGTCATTTTTAAAAAAAAAAAAAAAATCTCGTTCCCATCATCTCTTGCCCATGTGGCTGATGGGCATTAGAGTCCATCCTTCCCCATTCCTGACTGACTCTGTTGCTTCTTAGTTCAACTAAGCTGCATTCAGTGATAGGATTCTACCAGTGTAACAACCAGTTCAGCCAAATGATCACCAGGATTATCGATTTGGCCAAACTGGGCCAAACTAGTAGAATTCTAGACCTAGAAAACCTTGAATTATGCCGTCTTCGGTCTGATCTAAGTATGGTATATAAAATCATACATTGCAATGACTTACCTGTCAATGAATACTTCAGCTTCAACCATAACAACTCTAGAGCAAACAATAGATATAAACTCGAGGCATACTGCACCAAACTTGATTGCAGGAAATACGACTTTAGCAACAGAGTGGTCAATGTCTGGAATACTCTACCTAACTCTGTGGTTTCTTCCCCAAACCCCAAAAACTTTAACCTTAGACTGTCTACTATTCATCTCACCCCTTTCCTAAGAGGTCTGTAGGGGGCGTATATAAGCACACCAACATGCCTACTGTCCCTGTCCTATTGTTTCTTTTATTTTTCTTATATGTATCCATTTCATGTATTCATAACTATGTATATACTTATACCTATTATCTTGTAAGCTATTGACAAATCAAATAAATTATAAAAAAAATCTAAAAAAATCCCACCCCGGCTGTGTTCCATTGTTAAAAAGTCAAACTGAAACGAATGGCAAAGAGGGACAGATAATCCTGGACTTACAAACCATTTGTTTAGCAACTCTTCACAGTTACAACAGCACTGGAGAAAAATGTGACTTGCACACCAGTCCCCATTCTTATATCCATCACAGCATCCCGACAGTTATAATAGAATAACAGAATTGGAAGGGACGTTGGAGGTCTTCTAGTCTAACCCCCTGCTCAAGCAGGAAACCCTGGCCTATACCATTCCAGACAAATGGCTCTCCAATCTCTTCTTCAAAACTTCCAGCGTTGGAGCATTTACAACTTCTGGAGGCAAGTCGTTCCATTGATTAATTGTTGTCACTGTCAGGAAATTCCTCCTTAGTTCTAGGTTGTTTCTCTCCTTGATTAGTTTCCATCTGTTGCTTCTTATCCTGCCTTCTGGTACTTTGGGGCATAAGTTGACCCCTCCCCTCTTCTTTGTAGCAGCCCCTCAGATATTGGAAGACTGCTATCATGTCACCCCTAGCTCTTTTTTTCATCAAACTAGACATACCCAATTCCAGCAACTGTTCTCATATGTTTTAGCCTCCAGTCCCCTAATCACCTTCTCTGCAATCTTTCCAGAGTCTCAACATCTTTTTTAACATTGTGGGGACCAAAACTGGATGCAGGCCTTACTAAGGCAGTTTTGCCTGGTCTCTCTGTTAACTGAGCTTGGGAGAGCTACTAAACAGAAGGCAGTCTGGGCGAAAGGCACAGTCTGATGAGGTTCATTTGGAAGGGAAATAAAACGCTTTTCTTAGCTTAGTACTCAGTTGTCAAATATTGGTTCAAATAGGGAAGGCAGTACACAAACTGTGCGTGTATCTGTAAAGGGGAAGCAATTTGTAAAAAGAATGTCAGATACATTGTCCTTGAAGATTGATTTCGCACCTGTAAAAATGATCTATGGTTTCCTTTTTTTGCATCTCTCCCCCATCTTCCCGTGCTGCTGCTCCATCAGAGAAAGAAAGAGAAAAGAGCTTTTAAAAATCCATCCCTCTAGCTCCTGTTATTTCCATTCCTAACATCTAAACAGGCCGGTTTAGCAAAACCGATTTTCGCAGGGAGGAAGGACCGCAAATTTAATGGCCATCTAATTTCTACACTTGCAAAAAAAATAAAATAAAATAAATAAAACCCTGAACGAATGGGCCCCTTCATTTTTTAGAAATTACAAAAATATCATCATCATAACCCTTTCGGTTTCCTTGGTTCCATTGCTATTGTTTTCCGCGGGTTGCAAAAAAGAAAGAAAGGAAAACCCACAACCAAGAGCATCCCTATCCCTATATGAAAATATATATAAAAGCTGCAGACTCCTCTTCTAAGTAAGCCAGCTACAGCTTGGTGCCAAGCCGTGTCGATGAAGGACAGGTGAGGTGGGAATATCTGACTGAAAAATCGGCCCTAAACAGCTATTTATATTAATGCAAAGGAGACCGGTGTTCCTCTTTTTGATATATGGTGCCACGGAATATAGTTTTATCCCCACCAGTGAGAATAAAAATGGGCCATTCATGATGAAACATGAAAGCATCACGTGAGCGAGATAAAAAGCAGAGGGTGTAATGTATGTCTCTCTTACTTATTCTCTCCAGATTTTCGCTCAAGATCTGAAGATGACAACAGAAAAACACTTATTCAAGCTAAGACACTTCGGCTTGCTGATTCTCTCTCTCTCTTTCTCTCCTTATCTCCTCTTCCTCTCTCTTTCTCTTTCTCCCTTCTCTCTTTCTCTCTCTCTCTCTCCTTATCTCCTCTTTCTCTCTTTCTCTTTCTCTCTTTCTCCTCTCTCTTTCTCTTTCTCCCTTTCTCTCCTCTCTTTTTGTCTTTCGTCTCTCTCCTCTCCTCCTCCTCTCTCTCTCTCTCCTTATTTCCTCTTCCTCTCTTTCTCTTCTCTTTTTCTCTCTCTCCTCTCCTCCTCTCTCCCCCTCCCTCTCCTCTCTCTCTCTCTCTCTCACCCCTCTCCCTCTCCCTTTTTCTCTCTCTTTCTCTTCTCTCTTTCTCTCTCTCGTCTCTCTCCTCTCCTCCTCTCTCTCTCTCTCCTTATCTCCTCTTCCTCTTCCTCTCTCTTTCTCTTTCTCCCTTTCTCTCCTCTCTTTCTGTCTCTCGTCTCTCTCCTCTCCTCCTCTCCTCCTCTCTCTCTCTTTATCTTCTCTTCCTCTCTTCCTCTTTTTCTCTTCTCTTTTATTCTCTCTCCTCTCCTCCTCTCCCCCCTTCCCCCCCTCTCCTTCTCCCCTTTCCCTCTCCCTTTCTCTCTCTCTCTCCTTCTCCCCTCTCCCCCTCTCTCTCCTTTTCTTTCTCCTCTTCTCTTCCCCCTCTTCCCCTCCCCTTCCCCTCCATCTTCAAATAAAAATGATTTTATTTCAGGGATAAGAGAAGCCATAAGGATTTGAGATCTTGGATGTAGAATAACAGAGGTGGAAATGGCCTTTGAGGTCTTCTAGCCAAAACTCTGTTTGAACAGGAGATCCTATACCTTTCTAGACAAGTGGCTGTCCAATTTTCCTTAAAAACTCCAGTGATGGACCACTCACACTTCTTAAAGTCACCAAGATTGAGAAACACCATCCTAACCTGTGACGTTTGCTCAGAAGAAGTTTTGTGTAGTAGTTAAAGAGCTGGAGTAAAAACCAGGACACGGTGAGTTCTAGTCCCATTTTAGGCATAAAAGCCGGCTGGGTGACTTTAGGCAAATCACTAGGAAATGGTGAGTTCTAGTTCTGCCTTATACATGAAAGCCAACTGGTGACTCTGGGTCAATCACTAGGAGATGGTGAGTTCTAGTTCCACCTTAGGTCAGGGTGACTTTGAGCCAGTCCCCAGGAGATGGTGAGTTCTAGTCCCACCTTAGGTCAGGGTGACTTTGAGCCAATCACCAGGAGATTATGAGTTCTAGTCCCGCCTTAGGTATGAAAGCTGTCTGGGTGACTTTGGGCCAATCACCATGAGACTTTGAGTCCTAATCCTGCCCTAGGCCTGAAAGCTGACTGGGTGGCTTTAGGGGAGTCATTTTCTTTGAGTCCAACCAGAGGTGATATTCAGCAGGTTCTGACCGGTTCTGGGGTGGGGAGAGAATGGGGATTTTGCTATGCCCACCAAGCCATGCCCACGGAACCAGTTGTAAAAAAATTTTGAATCCCACCCCTGAGTCCAACCCACCTCACAGGATTGTAGGAAAAAGAGGTTCACTGCCTTGAGTTGTATATTAAAAAAATGCTCATCACAGAGAGAATCAACCTGTTTGTCACTGAGAACAGATATTCTATTCAGTCACGCAGCTCACTCTCCCCTTTCATGTCCTTTCCTTTTCAAGTCATGGAAACCAGTAACCACTGAGGGATCCTGTATTTTTTCACCCTACCATTTCCCTCTCAACCTGCCCTTTTGCCTGTTTTTTTTGCTATATCGAACCAGAAAATGAATCCACACCACAGAATCAATTCCTCATTGATCAAAGCTGAGATATGTCCGGTTCTGAAGGTGGCTCTGCTTTTCCTTACGGGGAGTCCTTGACTTACGACCACAATGTCCCCCCCCAAATTTCTGCTGCTAAGTGAGATGGTTGTTAAGGGAGATTTGCCCCCATTTTACGACCCTTTCCCCCCCCACACAGCCGTTAAGCAATTCACTGCAGTTGTTAAGTGAATCATGTGGTCATTAAGCGAATCTGGCTTCCCCTATTGACTTTGGAAGTCACATTTATCTATAAGGTAAAGGTTCCCCTCGCATATCGTTAATCATTTCCGGCTCTAGGGGGCAGTGTGCTCATTTCCGTTTCAAAGCCGAACAGCCAGCGCTGTCCGAAGACGTCTCCGTGGTCATGTGGCCGGCATGACTAAATGCCAAAGGCACATGGAACGCTATTCCCTTCCCACCAAAGGGGTTCCTATTTGTCCACTTGCATGATATTTTACATGCTTTCGAACTGCTAGGTTGGCAGAAACTGGGACAAATAACGGGAGCTCACTCGATTACGCGGCACTAGGGATTCGAACTGCCAAACTGCCGACCTTTCTGATCGACAAGCTCAGCGTCTTAGCCACTGAGCCACCGCGTCCATAAGGTATGTGCTAAACATCTATGTGAGTACAAGATAGGGGAGGACTCCAAGGTTATATGACCAAAACCACAGAAAGCGTGCTTGACCATTTTTATAATTTCTATATTTTTATACCTTACTGAGTGCCAACTTCTTCTCATGTAACCAAGCGAAAGCAAAGACATATATAAATCTCTGTCTTGCACTGTGATCAGGGTTCCTCCATCTTTAGAGGGACCCGACTTATTATTCAGCTGAATAAACACATTGACTTATCAAGACAAACCCGGATTCAGTTTTTATTTTTTTTTGTCACCGAGTCATAGCTGAGAACCTGCCTAACAACATGGATAAGGGGCATGTATCTGCACAAGTTATATAATGGTGGACAACAATCAACATTGGGAATTAAATCCCCAAATTTGGGGGATGATTAGTCAGTTTAAGAACCTTGGTACTCTCCGAGCTTGGTGGCTTTCCTGCAAACCTTTCATTACCCAACTAGATAACATCATCAGCAGGGATGGGATCTGAAAGGGTTAACTACCAGTTCGGTCATTTACGAGGTTCGGTGATTTACGATGCGCTTCCCTGCACGCTGCAGTGCGGCGCCTGTAAATCCTCATCAGTATGCTGCGTGCAGAGAAGCAGCCTTTCAAAAAGCCCTTTTTTCCTGCTTTTTTAACTGCAGCTGTACCTCGCACGGCAGCTGAAGTTGAAAAAAATCAGGAAATAAAGGTCAGGTAAGAGCCCGGGTAGGCATGTGGGCAAAAACTTCAGCAGACATAGAACCGGTTCTATGTCAGCTGCTCTTCAGAGCTACTGGTTCTACAGATGTGGACAGAACTGGTAGAAACCCACCCCTGATCATCAGTGCTAGAAGGGAATAGAGTTTGTTCTCTGTTTATATGCAAGTTGCTACTGGTGGGAATGGACTTGGAGGTCCCTAGATTAGGCTGTTGTTTACTATTACCTTGAGTTGTAAATTTGGGTAATGAAATCTCTGTAAGAAAACAGCCAAGTTCCTCAAGAATTGTATCCTTTGATTTATATTGACTGTTTCCTAGTATGATTTGATTGCTTATTTGTACCCTATGACTATCATTAAGTGTTGTACTTGATGATTCTTGACAAATGCATCTTTTCTTTTTATGTACACTGAGAGCATATGCCCCAGACAAATTCCTTGGCCAATAAAGAATTCATTCATTCATTCATTCATTCATTCATTCATTCATTCATTCATTCATTCATTCAGGATCCTTCTTCTGTGTCTGAACTTCCATCAGTCTCTGTACCAGAATGAAACACATCCAGGGGTGAGATTCAAATTTTTAACAATCGATTCTGTGGGCGTGGCTTAGTTGGTGGGCATGGCTTAGTGATCATGTTATTGGCTGGGCATGGCCAACTCAATATCACTCACATCGAGGCACGCATCTCCTCGCCTGGCCTCTCATGACTGTGGGGATGCTGCAACAGTCGTAAATGTGAAAAATGGTCATAAGTCACTTTTTTCAGTGCCATTGTAACTTTGAATGGTCACTTCACACAAGCAAAGTACCAGCAAAGGAGGAAAAACAACTCCAGAGAGGTTTCTGAGACAGGAAAGTCTAGTCCTGCCAAGAATGTAATAAGGGTTAACGGAGAGGCAATTTCTGTAAGCAACACCAGAATGTTTCCTTCCTGCCTTCCTTACAGGATTAGGCCAGTAATTTCTTCTAACAACCGGTTCTCTGAACTGCTTAGAATATTAACAACCGGTTCTAGAGAATAGATGTGAACTGGTAGAATCCCACCCCTGAACACATCATAACTGGTCACTGCTATATAGGAAGACGTGCAAATATAAGTAGAATGATGTAGTACCAATACTCATAATAAGCATCTCGAATGACCACCCAAAATAATTCAAGCACCATTTGAACATCATCGGCATTGACAAAACTCACCATTGGTCAATTGCAAAAGGCAATTTTACTTGGAACAGCTGACATCCTGCAACGATACCTCTAACACCATCAAACGTCCACATCTGCCTATCTCAGGTCTTAGGGAAGGACTCGATAGATGGACAAAAATGCCAAATCCAGTCTGAACATCTGGATAACTGCACAACGAGCCACATTAAGAACATTATTAATTTGTGAGAATGTATAGAACTGTATCAATTGATATAACAATGCTATGATGAAAGTTTAAAGGCTTTTTTAAAGTTTGGAAAACTAAGCTTTGGGTCCCTCCTGGACTGCTTCTAAGTCTACTTTGTGATGTCTACCACCTATTGAGAACCCAGAGATTCAGGAGGCAATTGGACTTTCTGGTTTTTCTTTCAAGATGTTTCGCTTCTCCTCCAAGAAGCTTCTCCAGCTCTGACTGGATGGTGGAGAAATGGAAGGATTTATATTCCTTGCAGACAGCTGGTCATTTGCATTCTTTTAGAGAGTCATGGAGACCACCTGGAGGTGTGTCTGTGACATCAGGGTCACCTGAGTAGTGCAATTTGGTGTGGAGCCTTCTTGGAACTGTTGAAAGGACGTTGTATAAAATGTCAGGAGGTGGAAGCTAATTTCATCACCATTTGTTGAAATGGTATAAGGTTTCCTGCCTGAGCAGAGGGTTGGACTAGAAGACCTCCCAGGTCCCCTCCAACTCTTCTATTCTATTCTATTCTATTCTATTCTATTCTATTCTATTCTATTCTATTCTATTTTATTCTATTGTATTCTATTCTATTCTTTCCCTATTCTTTCCCTATCCTATTCTACTCTACTCTACTCTACTCTACTCTACTCTATTCCTATTCTATTCTATGCTTTACTATGCCATACCATTCTAATCCATGCCATGCCATGCCAATCCAATCCATTCCATCCCATCCCATCCCATCCGATCCCAACCCATGCCATATCATGCCATCCCATTCCAATCCATTCCAGTCCATTCCATGCCATTCTATTCCATCCCATGCCATTCCATGCCATTCCATGCCATTCCAATCCAACCCATTCCATTCCAGCAGCGAGTTGGCTGTGATGAATTGGCCCTCAGCAAGTTGTTGTAGATCCGCAAACAAGGGCTGGTCCATTGTGACATGACCTTACTTCTCCTTCAGCCTCCCAAGATCTGTCTTGGTACAACGGGACGAGACAATGGAGTAGGGTGGGTTACAGAAGGGCACCCCTTATCCATATTTCGAGAGCATCCTTTTCTGTGGAACCCATGCTCTGGCCCTGAAGATGCACATGGATGGTGGAGGGAAGAGCGCAGGGGAGCGGGGGATAACTCCATTTGGGTACATCTGGGAGCAGTAGAAGAATTTAGATCTTCATAGAGTCATAAAAGAAGTAAACAGTATACCGCTACGAAGATATATAGGACTCTGCAGTGCTATTGTCTTCAAAAGGAATTAAAAACAAATTGCTTTGGGCCAGGACATAATTTAGAGACTAGCGGCAATTTTATGACTTGCTAATGTTCCTAATTACAGGCCTGTGAAAGGCTTAATTAATTGGGGGGATGTAGCAAAAAAAAAAAGGGGAAGGAAGGAAGGCAGAAAGGGAGAGTGCGGAAGACGACGGAGGCTAAAAACAAGAGCGAGCAGCTATGCCTTAGGTTTGTTATCAATGGTTCCACAGCATTGATTTTACTGCCTACGTAGGATTTAGGAGTTCTCTGTTTGCACAAAGGAAATGCTAGACTCTCTCTCTCCTCTCCTCTCCTCTCAGATTGAGGAGGAAAAAAAACACACACATTAAGATCAACCCCTTGCTGCTATCTAATATACTTGCCTCTACTTAACTGAAAGCACTGGTAATCGTATTTATATATAAATATAAATATATATTGTAAATGTTGGTGCTGTTAATTGCACTGGGAGAGAAAATAGGTTCCACTTGGCTGGATGTGCAAATTTTTCCAAATCTGCTCTTCCCATCCACCCTAGCCCACCCATAATGCACCCTCTGCACCCTCCCTCTCTCTCTCCCTCCCTCCCTCCCTCCCTCCCTCTCTCTCTCTCTCTCTCGTAAATCCAGAAAATAAATAAATATCTTTCTCACTGGCTGTCAGCAACCGCTTGGGAAGAGACTGCAACATTACGGGTAGTCCTTGACTTACGACCGCAAGTGGTTGTTAAATGAGTCGTGCCCAATTTTGCCACCTTAACTTTGGTTGGTTGATTTGGCTCAAACTCATCCAGTCCAGAGGCAGGACTGGAATGCAAAGTCTCCTGATTGGTCCAAATGACTCCGCCGGCTTTCATAGCTAAGGCGGGACTAGAACCCATAGTCTCCAGGGGATTGGCCCAAAGTCACCCAGCTGGCTTTCATGTCTAAGGTGAGACTGGAACTCAAAGTCTCCTGATTGGTCCCAATGACTCCACCAGCTTTCATAGCTAAAGTGGGACTAGAACTAGAGTGGGAAGTCTGGGTTGAATTGTTTGATGATCCATTGATTTGCTTTCTTGACTGGCCAGAAGTCTCTTCCAACATCTGTGTTCAAAAGCATTGAGACCTTTTCTGCCCTGTTCTAAGCAGGACTTATGATCCCGTGTTTGGGATCCCAGATTTATTGGTGAGGATAGGACAACAGAATCAAAGAGTTGGAAGGAACCTTAGAGATCTTCTAGTACAGCCCCCTGCTCAAGCAGGAGACCCTATACCATTTCAGGCTGTCCAGTCTCTTCTTTAAAATTTTAGAATTTATTTGATTTGTCCATCGCTTACAAGATAATAGGTATGTATATACATAGTTATGAATACATGAAATGGGTACATATAAGAAAAATAAAAAGAAACAATAGGACAGGGATGGTAGGCATGTTGGTGCGCTTATGCATGCCCCCTACAGACCTCTTAGGAAAGGGATGAGGTCAATAGTAGACAGTCTAAGGTTAAAGTTTTTGGGGTTGGGGGAAGAAACCACAGAGTCAGGTAGAGTATTCCAGACATTGAGCACTCTGTTGCTGAAGTCGTATTTCCTGCAATCAAGTTTGGTGCGATTAACCTTAAGTTTGTATCTATTGTATACTCTTGTGTTGTTATGGTTGAAGCTGAAGTATTCATTGACAGGTAAGTCATTGCAATGTATGATTTTATATACCATACTTAGATCAGACCGAAGACGGCATAATTCAAGGTTTTCTAGGTCTAGAATTTCAAATCTGGTGGCATAAGGTATCCTACAATGAGTAGAGGAGTGGAGAACTCTTCTTGTGAAATATTTTGGACTTCCTCAACTGTGTTAATATCATATACGTAATGTGGGTTCCAGACTGATGAGTTGTATTTGAGTATTGGTCTAGCAAATGTTTTGTATGCTCTAGTTAATAGTGTAATATCACCAGAGAAAAAGCTACGTAGGATTAGGTTAACAACTCTTAATGCCTTTTTGGCTATGTAGTTACAGTGGGCTCTAGCACTTAGATCATTAGAGATGAGTATTCCAAGATCCTTTACAGAGCTTGGATCATCAACAAGGTCTTGACTATTCAGCTTGTATTTTATTTTCTGGTTTTTTTTTTGCCAATATGTAAGACAGAACATTTATTTGTTGAGATTTGAAGTTGCCATTTGTTTGACCATTCTGATACATAGTCAAGATCTTTTTGAAGGGTATTGTCTGTGGTATCTCCAGTTTTTAGAAATGTTAGAATAACAGAGTTGGAAGGGACCTTGGACTCTTCAGTATTGGAGCATTCACAACTTCTGCAGGCAATTTGTCCCACTGATTAATTTGTCTCACTGTCAGGAAATTTCTCCTTAGTTCCAGGTTGCTTCTCTCCTTGGTTAGTTTCCACCCATTGCTTCTTGTCCTGCCTTCAGGTGCTTTGGAGAATAGCTTGACTCCCTTTTCTTTGGGGCAGCCCCTGAGATATTGGAAGACTGCTATCATGTCACCGGATCCTTCTTTTCATCAAACTAGACATACCTATTTCCTGCAACCGTTCATCATATGTTTTATCCGCTAGTCCCCTAATCCTCTTTGTTGCTCTTCTCTGCCCTCTTTCTAGAGCGTCAACATCTTTTTTACATCATGGCAACCAAAACTGGATGCAATATTCCAAGTGTGGCCTTACCAAGGCATTATAAAGCAGTACTAACACGTGATCTTGATACTATTCCTCTATTAATGCAACCTAGGATTCTATTGGCTTTTTTTGGCTGCCGCTGCACATTGCTGGCTCATATTTAAGCAATCCTCCACTAGGACAATACTTAATGGCTGATGACTTTTAGACCTGCCTCAGCTTGATTCACACATGAGGACAAACAAATTTATTAAGAAGAAATTCCCTACAGGTTTAAAAACAGACACTTCAGCTTCCCACGTTCCATGGTGGAGAGAAACTTCACTTACAAAAACAGACTTGGCTACAATTTGGGAGATTAATTGCACCGTGGTTTCCCTAACCCAGGTAGGCTGACACCTCCAGACAACACCCCCCCATCCCCAGAAGTTTTAGATGATCTTTAAAGGGGATGAACTTTGACCCTTTGGCAGCCATCTTGGGAGGATTGTTTGCTTTGGAGGTTAACCTGATACCCCTGATTTTTTTGTATGGACAGTTTGGAGGCCTGATGAATTAGAACAGTTGGCATGAGGAGAAATTAGCATCGTAAGTCAGACTTTTTGTAGCTAATGCAAGACGGGGCAGTTAGGATTAAAGTGAGGGTTAGAATTATTTTTCAACCGTTTTACTCGAAATGGAAGAGGTTAATCTAAAAGTCAGGGAAATCGTATCTTAATCTTGTGAGTTTGAAATGCACAAATAATGGTTTCTAGATTTATTGTTAGGGGAACCCTTGATTTGTCTCTAGACTAGACAATCAAGATCAAGTGAGGTACTGATACCACTCTATAAAGCCTTAGTAAGACTACATCTAGAGCAGGGGTTGCCAACCTTTTGAACCTCAAGGACCACCAGATTCATAATTTTAGATCCCAGGGACCACTAACCGGTTCTGTGGGCATGACCTAATTTGTGAGTGTGGCTTTGTGGTCATGTGACTGGCTGGGCATGGCTTGCAAGTAAATATTATAAATATTTATATAAATATTGAATTTTTTATAAAAAAGAGCAACTTTTACCCAAAATCAGGCAAGGCAGGCAGGCAGGCAGATTGAATTGCTCACAGAATCACAGATTCATTCAGAAATCTATCTATCTGTCATTGGCTAGCTCAGTCTGTCACATAAAATTTGCTTGCAAGCAAACTCGTAAAATTAACTCACAACATACCATGCATGTAAATATTGAATTTTTTATTTAAAAAAAAGAGCAACTTTTACCCAAAATCAGGCAAAGCAGGCAAGCAGATTGAGTTGTTCACAGAATCACAGATTCATTCAGAAATCTATCTATCTGCCGTTGGCTAGCTCAGTCTATCACATAAAATTTGCTTGCAAGCAAACTCACAAAATTAACTCACAGCACACCATGTGTGTAAATATTGAATTTTTTATTTTAAAAAAGCAACTTTTATCCAAAATCAGGCAAAGCAGGCAGATTGAGTTGCTCACAGAATCATTCAGTGATCTATCTGCCATCGGCTAACTCAGTCTCTCAAATTTGCTTACCGTGAGTCTGCACTGAATTTGCTTGCAAGCAAACCTTCAGTCCTAAGGGAGGTTTAGCTGTGCTTGGCTAGAAAGCAAGAAATCCAACCATTTCCTGCTTCCTAGCTAATCTAAATCTCCAGGCATAGCAGAACAGATGATGGTCGGAAAACGGAAAAATAGCAACTTAACAGACAAGTTTGCCGGGTAAGGAGTGAGTGGGCGGGGAGGGCCATGTGGACTGAGCAGCCTTGTGTTTCTGTGCAGCCTGGATTATTTGCTTTGGGGGGGGGGGGGTGCTCTGGGGGTGAGGTTTCTCTGTGGCCCACCAAAATTTTCTCATGACCCACCAGTGGCCCACTGGTTGGCAACTGCTGATCTAGAGTACTGCATCCAGTTTTGCTCACCACACTATGAAAAAGATGTTGAGATTCTAGAAAAAGTACAGAAAAGAGCAACCAAGAGGATTAGGGGACTGGAGACTAAGGCATATGAAGAACGGTTACAGGAACTGGGCATGGCTAGTCTAGTGAAGAGAAGGACCAGGGGAGACAGAATAGCAGTCTTCCAATATTTGAGGGGCTGCCACTGAGAGGAGTGGGTCAAGCTATTTTCCGAGGCTCCCGAAGGCCAGACAAGGAATAATGGATGGAAACTGAAGGAGAGATTCAACCTGGAAATAAGGAGAAACTTTCTGACAGTGAGAACGATCAACCAATGGAACAACTTGCCTTCTAAAGTTGTGGGAGTGCCATCACTTGAATCTTTCAAGAAGAGATTGCATTCCCATCTCTCAGAAATGGTGTAGGGTCTCCCATTTGGGCAGGGGGTTGGACTAGATGACCTACAAGGTCCCTTCCAACTCTGTTAATTATATGTTATCTGAGTAACAAACTCCTGATCTTCAGTTTTCCAAAGCTGAATTGTAGACAGAAATCAATAGCAATCATGGTTATATCCAGGTAGTCCTTGACTTACAACAGCTCATTTAATGACCATTCAAAGTCACAACAGTACTGAAAAAAGTGACTTGTGAACTGATGACCATTGCAGCATCCAAATAATCATGTGGTCAAATTTCACACGCTTGGTAACTGACTCGTATTTATGACAGCTGTAGTAGCCCAGGATCAGGGCTTGGGACAAGCAAAGTCAATGGGGAAGCCAGATTCACTTAACAACCATGTCACTAATTTAACAAATGCAGTGATTCACTTAACAAATGTGACAAGAAAAGTCGTAAAATGGGGCAAAACTCACTTAACAACTGTCTTGCTTAGCAATGGACCTTTTAGGCTCAATTATGGACTACCTGTAGAAAGTGTTTAAATACAGATAGTCCTCAACTTACAATCATAATTGGGGGGACAGCATTTCTGCTGTTAAGCGGGGTGGTTGTTAAGGGAGTCAGAAACAATTTTACGTGTTTTGCAACCATTATAATTTCATGCCAGATGCCACATGCCTGAATTTATTTTTTTAAAAAAACTTTCAAACCTTTTATTAGGTTATAAGGTAAGATACAAAATGCAAAGTTATTCATTTATTTATTTGATTTGTCAATTGCTTACGAGATAATAGGTATAAGTATAAACATGAATAAGAATACAGGAAATAGGTACGAATAAATGGGGACAATAGGACAGGGATAGTAGGCACGATGGTGCACTTATGCACGCTCCTTACACACCACTTAGGAATGGGGTGAGGTCATTAGTGGATAGTTTAAGGTTAAAGGATTTGAGGATGTAACAACAGAGTCAGGTAGTGCATTCCAGCCATTGACCACTCTCTTGCTGAAGTCGTACTTTCTGCAACTGAGTTTGGAGCGGTTTACCTTGAGTTTGTATCTGCAGTGGAAGGGAAAAGGAGGGGAAGAGAAGTGAGGAAGGGCTGGGAAAAAAAAAAAAAGCATTGATCTGTTGCAGTAAAATTAAGTGTTCACATCAAACCACAACTTCTTGCTTTTCCAGAATAGTATAAACTCGCCATTTCTATAAGCATCTATCAATTTAATAGGTAAAACCCAAAACCAAAGTTTAATTCCCACCCACCCCCCATTTTAAGCACAAAGTTCAGAAGTGATATATTTTTTATATATAGTATAATATATCTTTATATTTGTGGAAACAAATATAAAGCACTTATATTCTCTTCTCTGATCGAAATGGACAGTATAGCCATTTCTGCCAACTTCATCAGATTTGGCAACCATTCGTCCATGGTGGGAATTGAAGCGTCCTTCCATTTTCAGGCATACGGTCGTCTTCAGTGGTGGGATTCAAATATTTTTACTACCGGTTCTGTGGGCATGGCTTGGTGGGTGTGGTTTGGTTTGGCTTGGTGGGTGTGGCTTGGTGGGCGTGGCAGAAGAAGAATACTTGAAAAACTCAATTCCCTCCCCACTCCAGGGGGAAAATTACCGCAAAATCCTCCCTCCCCACCCCAATAACCTGCTTTCCAGCTCCATTCTCCTGTGCAGGGCAACAAAAGAAGACCCAGCCAATCAGCTGAGACTCAGAGAAGAGATGGGGGCAGGGCTAATCAGAGGCGGGATTTGCCAGTTCTCCGAACTACTCAACATTTTTGCTATCGGTTCTCCTGAACTGGTCGGAACCTGCTGAATAATATTACAGGCTGAATAGTCAAGACCTTGTTGATGATCCAAACTCTGTCAAGGATCTTGGCATACTCATCTCAAATGACCTAAGTGCTAGAGCCCACTGTAACTACATAGCCAAAAAGGCGTTAAGAGTTGTTAACCTAATCCTACGTAGCTTTTTCTCTGGTAATATAACATCAATAACTAGAGCATACAAAACATTTGCTAGACCAATACTCAAATACAGCTCATCAGTCTGGAACCCACATTAGTATCTGATATTAACACAGTTGAGAAAGTCCAGAAATATTTCACAAGAAGAGTTCTCCACTCCTCTACTCGTTGTAGAATACCTTATGCCACCAGATTTGAAATTCTAGACCTAGAAAACCTTGAACTACGCCGCCTTCGGTCCGATCTAAGTATAGTATATAAAATCATACATTGCAATCTCCTACCCGTCAGTGAATACTTCAGCTTCAACCATAACAACACAAGAGCAAACAATAGATACAAACTCAAGGTTAATTGCATCAAACTTGATTGCAGGAAATACAACTTCAGTAACAGAGTGGTCAATGTCTGGAATACTCTACCTGACTCTGCGGTTTCTTCCCCAAATCCCAAAAACTTTAACCTTAGACTGTCTACTGTTGACCTCACCCCCTTCCTAAGAGGCCTAAGCGCACCAACGTGCCTACCGTCCCTGTCCTATTGTTTCTTTTATATTTTATTTTTCTTATATGTATCCATGTATTCATAACTATGTTTTTACTTATACCTATTACCTTGTAAGCAATTGACAAATAAATAAATAAATAAAAATACCACCTCTGCCCTGTACTTACCTGCATCCAAAGTCTGTGTGGAGACTCCTGGGAGGGGCGGGGCAAGCCAGGGGTGGGATTTGGCGATTCTCCGAACCAGCCACAATGTTAGCAACGGTTCTTCCCGAATCAGGGCAGACCCGTAGAAGCCCATCCCTGCACTGGACTCAAGGAGCATCTTCCTTGAGCTGCCTTTGTTTATATAACCCATTTCCTGCATTCAGGAGGACCGTTAAAGCAAATCTTGCTGGGTTTGTTTCTCCTTCTCCTTTGTATTGCTGAGGCGGCTGTTTTGAAGGGAAGGGGAAGCTTTCACAGCCCTCTGATGGAGAATAGCGAAGGTAGGCAGGCTGCCAATCACCGCACAGAGCTGTTGGTGTTTGGGATGCCCGTTTGCACTTTTTTCCACCACCACCCCCGAACACGCCAGCACATCCGCTTTGAAAGCAAAGGTGCCCTGCTGGAAACCTATTCCCCATCCAGCTTTGATGTGTCAGCACTTAGAAGACAGGTGAAAAAATATAATATGGGTCCTGACAAGGTCATCGGTGTGACCCCTGTTTCGGCTCATGTCATCCCTCCCGGGCCCATCTCTCTGAAAATCAGGCGTATTATTAATTAGCTCTCTTACTTGCATCGGACCAGGATATTTACAAGACCGCGTTCTGCCATTTTCCTCTCACCATCCGGTGCGCTCCCACAGGGAGGGTCTCCTGCGGGTCCCGTCGGCATCTATGTGCCGCCTGGTGACCCCGAGGAATAGGGCCTTCTCTGTGGGGGCGTCTGCCCTCTGGAATGGGTTGCTTCCAGAGTTACAGACAGCCACGGACCTGGGGACCTTCAGGCATGCCTTGAAAACCTGGCTCTTTGACCAGGCCGGCTTGGGCTGATTTTAGATTTGGGTGTTTTATTTTTTTATTAAATTTTAGGGTTTTAGGGAAGGGTTTTAATTGATTACAGCCAGGGTCTTAGTTTAATTTAGTTTTAATTTTTCACATATTTATTGTTTTAATTGTACGGTTGTGCACCGCTCCGAGTCCTTCGGGAGAGGAGCGGTATATAATAAATAAATATTTATTATTGTTATTATTATTATTATTATTACTTGTCACCAGACTATCTCTGTTTTATCCCCTCCTTCACGCGGACAGTGGCAGCCCCTGTGCCCTTTAATGCTCCTGTTTGCAACAGACTTTAATTGTTTGGAGAAGTTGTTACAGGTAGTAGCCCTTGATTTGCGACTAAAATTGAGCCCCCAAATCTTCTGTTGTTAAGCAGGACAGAAGCTAAGGGAGCTATGCCCTTTCTTGCCGCTATTGTTAAGTGAATCACTGCAGTTGTTGTTTTACTTAGTAACACGGTTGTTGAGTGAACCTGGCTTCCCCACTGACTTCGCTTGTCGCCAATCACGGGACCTTGGGACACTGCAACCGTCATAAGTACATGCCAGTTGCCAAGCCTCTAAATTTTGATCATGTGACCACAGGGATGCTGCGACAGTCATAAGCGTGAAAACCCATCATAAGTCACATGTTCAATGCCATTGTAGCTTTGAATAGTCCTTAAAAGAATGGTTGTAAGTCGAGGACTACCTGTATGTTGCTGACAATCAGGGATTTGTGGTTTACAACAGAAAAAAAAAATCAAGGTTCAAACCATCCCTCTCTCAAGGCTCACGAGACTGGGCAAAATCAGAATAACAAAATTGCAAGGGACCTTGGAGGTCTTCTAGTCCAGCCCTCTGCTCAATCAGGAGCCCCTATACTGTTTTAGACAACTGACTGTCAATCTCTTCTTGAAAACCTCCAGTGATGGAGCACCCACAACTGCTGAAGGCAAAGTTGTTCCACTGGTTATTAGTCCTCACTGTCAGGAAGTTTCTCCTTAATTCCAGGTTGCTTCTCTCCTTTACAGAAAGCATTAATAGAATAACAGACTTGGAAGGGTCTTGTAGGTCATCTAGTCCAACCCCCTGTGCAAGCAGTGATGTGGGGTGTTCATTTTATTTTCCCCGCCCCCTTCTCTCTTATTACTGCCTAATTTATTATCCTCAGTCTGGTAGCTTTCTATGGGAAGAATACTTTCCTTTCTCTTCTGAATTAATATTTTATGAGTTTTCTCTTTAACAACTGTGATAAAATCTTGTCCTTAAGGTTAAAAAGGGGAAATATCTTTTATGTATTTATTTAGTTTCCTCCTGCCTTTATCATTTTTATAAATAATATTTATAAAACATATTTATAAAAAATCCCCAAGTCACTAATTCCATTGTCTGGATTCCCCCACCCCCCCAGGTTTTCTATGGGCAGTGTACAAAGTTAGCATCCACCTTTGTCCTAGAACAGTGGTGGCTAACCTTTTTGGGCTCCTGTGCCAAAAATTGTGTGCACGCTTGCACATTCGCATTCTTGCACTCACGTGCCAGCACCCAGAAGGCAATGCGCCCCTCTACACCCCCTATGCATGCACGTGTAATCCCCATCCACCCATCCCTGTTGTCCCCTTACCTGCACTGGGTCTCACAGCTGATTTTCAGCCAATTTGAGGCCTTTTTCATCCTCCCAAAGGTTTGAGGAAGGCTTCTGCAGGCTTTGCAGGCTTTGCAGCCCTGTTTCGTCACTTCCGGTATTTTTGAAAAAATGAAGTGACGAAACAGGGCTAGTTTTCAGCCTGCAAAGCCTGCAGAAGCCTGCAGAAGCCTTCCTGAAGCCTTTGGGAAGCCGAAAAAGGCCTCAAATCGGCCCAAAATCAGCTGTGAGGTGCACGCATGCCCAGTGAGCTAAGTTTGCCTGCAGCTCGCGTGCCGGCACAAATGGCTCTGCATGCCACGGTTCACCATCATGGTCCTAGAATAATGAAATATTTTGGGAAATATTAAAAAAAGGTGGAATATTATATTTCCCTAAAGGAGAAACATGCTCTTGGAAAGCAGCCCCCATCTTTCTTAATAGCCCCAGCAGGACTGGGCCAGCTTATTTACATCTCAGGGTGATGGGATTAAGACATGGCCTTTCAAGACATAATAGGCTGATTTAGCAGAAGACACAGAGCCCACTGCATTGTACAATCTCCTAAGGACACTGCATCACCTAGCAAACTTCAACCAAACTTAGCTCACACAAACATGACCCCATAGGAATCTAACAACAGCCAATAGAATACATGTTCTTGCACAGGAACAGGAAGCTCAAGTTCAAAACCCAAGAGAAGGCATTAAAACCCATCACACTCTCAACTACATGTGGTCAGCTCTCTGCTGTCCAGAATCTTCCATGTGCTTCTCCTTCATCATCAAACCATCTTTCAATCCCCCTCCATGTTTCCAGTATCTTTTTCCCGGATTCGAACTGAACCAGATGGATATTTCTTCCAACAGTAGATATTCAGGAGACCCTGTATACCATTCCAGACAAGGCTGTCCAGTCTCTTCTTAAAAACTTCCAACGATGGAGCATTCACAACTTCTGGAGACAAGTCGTTCCGCTGGTTAATTGTTCTCCCTGTCAGAAAATTTCTCCTTAATTCTGGGTGGCTTCTCTCCTTGACTATTCCATTCATTGTTTTTGGACCTACCTTCAGATGCTCTGGAAAATAAGTCGACCCCTTGTTCTTTGCGGCAGCTCCTCAAATATTGTAACACAAACAGTTTGGCAAGAGCTTAAAAAGGAATGTGGAAAAAAGGCAGAAAAATGACAAATCTATTTCTCGGGGCAAAAAGTCCTTCTCTGGATTAAAATCCCTCTGCATTCAGCGGTGTCCTTGATGGCAATTTTGGATCAGGAGCTGTTTTCCTCGACAGCCTCTTCCTCTTTTACTAGCATCTGTCAGAAAAATTATCTGGCCCTTTTTCTCCCCCTACCTGTTCTCATTCAGACCGATATAAAATAAGCTTTTGAAATTGATTTCAAAGGAGAAGAGGATTTCTGTGAACTTACTACAGACAGACAGAAGGTGGATTTGGTATCGAGGCAGCTGTGCTCCCACTACAAACCTGCAACCTGATTAGCAAATTTACAGATTATCTTTTTCCCCTGTTTGCACAAAACACTGAACCTTAAGCTAACTAAATCCAGGTAGTCCTTGACTTACGACTATAACCGGGCCCTAGAATTTCCATTGCGAAGCAAGGCACTTGTTAAGTGTGTAGCTGCACTCCATTTTACGACCTTTTTGGCCATGGTTCTTAAGCAGATCCTTGCAGTTGTTCAGTGAATCCTGCTTCCCTCTTTGAATTTATTCGTTGGGAGCCATCTGGGATGGTTGCAAAGGCAATCACAAAATCCCAGATGATGCAAATATCCATCTGGTCCAGTTCCAAGCCAGGAGAAAGACACTGATGGGGGCTGATTGGAAACAAGGTTTAATGATGAACAGAATCACCAAGTACATGGTTCTGGATCAGTTGACTACATGGAGTTGAGAGTGGGGGGGGGGGGGGCTATACCTTCTCTTGGGCTTTGAATTTGAGTTTCCTGTTCCTGTGCACGAACACGTATTCTATTGGCTGTTGTCAGACACTCCTGGGACAATGCAGGGGTCATGTAGGGGTCATACCTGGCTCTAGGGGCAAAGTTCAAATTCTAGGTGTTTCTCTGGGCTAGGTTTGGTTGAAGTTTGGACTGCTCTGAGGGTGATGCAATAATTCCTATTGTGGCTTAACAGCTTTCGTCCTGTTTTGGCTCTTGGGTGAGGGTATTTGCTTATGAATTGAACAATCTACTTCTCAATAAGTTCTTTATCTCTTAAGTGCTGACATCTACTGTGGGCTATTAAGGAAAGTGGGGGGGGGGTTTGCTTTCTGCCTTTAAAAAACCGTGCTTTTCAATTTCTCCCTGTGGGAAATGTAATAATCTGCCTTTTTAAATATTCCTCAAAATATTTCATTCTTCTAGGAGGGCTTCTCACACCATTGTCGTAAATACAGGCCAGTTGCCAATTGCCCGAATTATGATCACGCAACCGTGAGGATGCTATGACAATCGTAAGTCACTTTTTTCACCTCCGTTATAACTTCAAACAGACCTAAACAAATGGTTGTAAGTTGAGGATTGCCTCTATTTGAATTTCACCCCATCCTGTCACCGCGCCCACTTGCTCCTTCGCTTATCAGTGTTAGAATGACCCCCCCCCACCCAGGATGGCACTGTCAGAATTCATCTGCCAACCCCCCTCCCCATTTCAAGCCTGGGCTTTTGAAGTTGCAAAAATCTGGAAGCCAAAATCCATGTGTCAACTCTTTCCTTAAGGTTTAACTAATCCTCAACTTACAACCTGTTGCTTAGCAACCATTTGAAGTTACAATGGCACTGGGAGGAGGAAATGACCTATGATCTTTTTTTCACACTGCGGCATCTCTATGGTCACGCGATCCAAATTCAGACGCTTGGCAACTGACTCGTATTTGTGACGGTTGCAGTGTCCCAGGGTCATGTGATCGTCCTTTGCAACCTTCTGACAAGCAAAATCCGTGGGGAAGCCGGATTGACTTTTTACAATTGTGTTTGCTAACTTAACAACTGCAGTGATTCACTGACACAGCTTGTGACACAGTTGCCCAAACACTCCCTCTGTAAATACACCCTCTGTATTTAAATAAATGATTCCTTTATTAGGAGCGCCGGCAGTCCTGGCAAAACGTTTCTCTTTCACCGCAGGCTAAGTCCGCTTGGCCAGAAGATGAACAGTTGTCTGCCACATCTATTCATTTCCGCCCCCTGCCTTTTATCCCCGGAACTAGAGTGGGGCTTCGCTAGCAGTAGTGGCTCTTCCTTTCCAAGGACCGACCCATAGATTTCCACTACTCTCCTCTCCTCTACCTTCTCTGCATCTGCGCATCAGGCACTAGACCCAGCTGTTCCTCCTCTTTCTCATCAGCCACCTCCAGACCTGGGGGTTGTTGACTCTCCATCTGACGCCTGACGGATGGCCCAGGCTTTGCCTCTGCCTCTCTCTCTCTGCCAGCTCCATTCCCTCTTCCCCCTAGGAGCTCTCGGGTTGCCCTGATGCTGACTCTGACTCCCATGCCGCCTCCTCATCTGATTTGGCTTCTGGAAGGGCCGGCAGCTGACAGGCCACAACAAAAGCTCTTAAAATGGGTAGCAACAACTGTTTTGCTTAGCAACAGAAATGTGGGCCTCAATTGTGTCAGTAAGTCGAGGATTACTTCTCTTCCTTCCCTTTAAAAAACAGTTCAGCTATAACACACCTCTCCCGAAAAAAAGAAAATACACAAAGGCTTTGCAGCCTCACCTTTTCAAGTAGCATCACTCGGCTATTGCTGTGTTGCGCGTACACAGCAATAACATAAAGACACACAGGTGTAATAGGAGGTCGAGAGTAAAAACACAATCGGAGATCGAGGCCAGATGTCAGCAGGTAGACATAGAGAGAGAGACAAGAGAGCTTGCTAGAGGAATTCAAAACCATTTCAGAAGCCTTATTCCACATGCTTTCTCTTTCTGCGTTAGCACTGCATTTCTTACACAGGAAGTAAATCTATGTGTTCCAGGATAATGTTGCAGGATCCAAGCTGAATCGGACTTTGGGACCAGAGGTTTTGTCTCCCAAGCTTTGGGAGTCATGCTGGAGCCCATCCTCAGAAAATTTCTGTGTGTGCTTTGGGCTCTGTGTAGCTATTTATATGGTGCCTGTTGTGCGTAGCAATCTTAGATGTAGATTGGGATGTTGATGGCAAACTATGTAGAACAGACGGGGAGGAAGCTAACCCATCAGATTGCGAGAACACAAGCCAGCGGTCAGACAAGGAGACCCAAGGTCATTGGTAGCCTCACAATGCAATAAACATTCAGTTTTGCAGTTACTAAGATTGTTGGACGAGGAGGCTTCGAGGAGTTGGAAAATAACAGTCAAGCAACAGGTGTGCTGTTTATTCCCAGCTTATCAAATACTTAGGAGGTGAGCGCTTGACAGTGTCAACTCATAAAATATTTCTGTGGTCATTTTAGAGTGGCCAACAGAAAGGGAGCGGGGAGCAGCTCAGTAGCTTGCGAACCGAAAGTGTATTCCATAAATGTTTTCAAAGATAGTAACTAGGGGACCAAAGTTTCTGCTGCGCAAAATTCTAACTGGAGAGTATGATTGATGACTCTTGGCTATGGATGTGTCCCATTGGAGAATATGAATTAGGATACACCCAGGGGGTGGAGAGGAAAACCAGGGTCAAGGGTGACAATGAATAATGTGTCTCAGAGTTGGCTACATCCAGGCAGTGCCGGACAGATAACAGATAATCAGAGTTGGAAGGGATCTTGTAGGTCATCTAATCCAACCCCCTGCCCAAGTGGGAGACCCTACACCATTTCTGACAAATGGCAGTCCAATCTCTTCTTGAAAGTCTCAAGTGATGGCGCTCCCACAACTTCTGACAGCAACTTCTGTCCCATTGGTTGATTGTTCTCACTGTCAGAAAGTTTCTCCTTATTTCCAGGTTAAATCTCTCCTTGTTCAGTTTCCATCCATTATTCCTTGTCTGGCCTTTGGGTGTTTTGGAAAATAGCTTGACTCCTTCCTCCCTGTGGTAGCTCCTCAAATATTGGAAGGCTGCTATCATGTCTCCCCTGGTCCTTCTCTTCACTAGACTAGCTATGCCCAGTTCCTGCAACCGTTCGTTGTATGTTTTAGCCTCCAGTCCCCTAATCATCCTGATTGCTCTTCTCTGTATTTTTTCTAGAGTCTCAACATCTTTTTTATAATGTGGTGACCAAAACTGGATGCAGTACTCTAGGTGCGGTCTTACTAAGGCTTTATAGAGTGATATTAGTACTTCCCTTGATCTTGATTGTATCCCTCTGTTAAAGCAACTTAGGATTGCATTGGCTTTAAGACTCCAAGATCCCTCTCACAGTTACTGCTATTGAGCCTGGTTTCACCCAGTCTATATGTGTCCTTTTGGTTTTTCTTGCCTTAGTGTAGGACTTTACTTTTCTCTACATTGAATTTCATGTTGTTAGATATGGCCCAGTGTTCTAGTCTGTCAAGACCCATCTGGATCTTGAGCCTATCTTCTTGGGTGTAGCTATTCCTGCCAGCTTAGTATCATCTGCAAATTTGATAAGTTCTCCTTCTATTCCCTCATCTAAGTCATTAATGAAGATATTGAAGAGTACCGGGCCTAAGACGGAACCTTGTGGCACCCCACTGCTTACTTCCCTCCATGTAGACTTAGACCCATTAAGGACTACTCGTTGAGTACGGTTTGCCAGCCAGTTGCGAGTCCATCTAGTGGTGGTGCTATCTATTCCACTTTTTTCTAGCTTACTAAGAAATAGGTTGTGGTCTACTTTGTCAAATGCCTTGCTGAAATCTAAATATATTATGTCCATAGTATTTTGCTGGTCATTTTAACTCCCAATATATCCTTTTGAAATTTTGGAAGTTTGGTTTATATACAACTCATCAGTCTGGAACCCACATTACGTATCTGATATTAACACAGTTGAGAAAGTCCAGAAATATTTCACAAGAAGAGTTCTCCACTCCTCTACTTGTTGCAGAATACCTTATGCCACCAGACTCAAAATTCTAGACCTAGAAAACCTAGAACTACGCCGTCTTCGGTCTGATCTAAGTATGGTATATAAAATCATACATTGCAATGACTTACCTGTCAATGAATACTTCAGCTTCAACCATAACAATACAAGAGCAAACAATAGATACAAACTCAAGGTTAACCGCACCAAACTTGATTGCAGGAAATACGACTTCAGCAACAGAGTGGTCTGGAATACTCTACCTGACTCTGTAGTTTCTTCCCCAAACCCCAAAAACTTTAACCTTACTGTCTACTATTGACCTCATCCCCTTCCTAAGAGGTCTGTAGGTGGCGTACGTAAGTGCACCAACGTGCCTACTGTCCCTGTCCTATTGTTTCTTTTATATTTTATTTTTCTTATACGTATCCATGTATTCATAACTATGTTTTTACTTGTACCTATTATCTTGTAAGCAATTGACAAATTGACAAATAAAAAAAATAAATAAAAAGTTCTCTCTGAATCTAAGCGGGGAGATTTTTCAGGAGGGATGTCGAATCTGATGAACCCGTCAGGCTTTTGCAAACGTCCATCCGGCAAGAGCCAAACTCTGCTCTCCGCTTCCCCTCCCTTCCAAAAAAGCACTCTTTGACCACTGAACTGATACTTACACTCGGCTTCCTATTTGCAGCTATCTGATAGGTTTGGGTGATTTATTCATGACTGATGTAGTGAAAAATTGGAAAAAGCGAGAAGGCCAGCCAGGATGTCAAGATTCCCATGTCAGATGAAGGTCTACCACCTAACAACCCGGGGACGGCCACAAACAGGATTGCGTTTCGGTCGGTGAGCACAAAGTGGCACCTTTCTGTAAAGGGAAGGTGAAATTGGAAGTGAGATCGCTCGGTTTTAATTCCGTTTTAGGGCTTCGCAATTTGCCCGCAGAGGAGAGAGCCCAAGCTCTCAGATTAATAGAATAACAGAATTGGAAGGCACCTTAGAGATCTTCTAATCCAACCCCTAGCTCAGGCAGGGAACCCTACACCAGTGATGGCTAACCTTTTCGGCGCTGAGTGGCCAAAGCATGTCCATGCGTGCACCCCAAAAATGCATGTGCCCTGCCCCCGTGCATGCATCCCATCCTGTGCGCATGTACTTGTGTCCCCTGTGCATGCATGCACATGTGTCCCCCATACATGCCCCCCACCCACCACACATGTGCTGTAGAGACCCCAAGACCAGCTGGCTGGAGGGAATTGCGCACGCACATGCACAGCACAGCTGAGCTGAGCTGGGACGACAGCTTGCATGCCCACTGAGAGGGCTCTGTGTGCCGCCTCTGGCATGTGTGTCACCAGTTCACCATCATGGCCCTACACCATTCCAGGCAAATGG
This sequence comes from Bungarus multicinctus, assembly GCA_023653725.1. Taxonomy (NCBI): domain Eukaryota; kingdom Metazoa; phylum Chordata; class Lepidosauria; order Squamata; family Elapidae; genus Bungarus; species Bungarus multicinctus. The sequence goes on along the minus strand of CM042836.1, from coordinate 8,736,038 downwards.
CTGTCTAATCTCTTCTTTAAAAGCTCCAGTTGATGGAGCACCCTCAACTTCTGGATCAAGTCGTTCCACGGATTAATTGTTCTCACCGTGAGGAAATTTCTCCTTAATTCCAGGTTGCTTCTCTCCTTGATTAGCTCTCCCCTCATCCACTCAAACTTTATTCAGCAGCTGGGGACAATTTTGTAGATTATCATGACACTTATGGATACAATTATGAGAAAGCAGCTTTTTTTTTTTCAGGATGTAATGTCTAACTATCCTGGAAAATTCAATGGTAGAGAGGACAGCTTTGAGGAGAGGAAACTATGTTTATGCCGAGGATGGTTGGGTGCAGGTGGGTGGGATTCTACCAGTTTGGGAGAACCGGTTGTTCCTGTGAGCATTTGGCCCCGCCCATCTGCCCCTGTTTTTTCCTGTGTTTTATTTGCTTGTCTTATTTATTATTTTTATTTATTTTATTTATTTATTAAATTTTTATACCGCCCCCTCTCCCAAAAAGGGGACTCGGGGCGGTGTACAGCCCAGATAAAACAACACAATTAGTAGAAAATTTAAAACAGATTTAAAAGAACTAGTGGCTGGAAATATAAAATTACGGTAATGCAATAAAAGCAAGGTAAAAAGGTTAAAAATTACCAAAAATTTAAAACCCTAGTAATTAATACTAGGCCAGACCGGCCTGTTTGAAAAGGTGGGTCTTTAATGCGCGCCGGAAGGCCCTCAGATCTTGGATCACAGCTGATTCACAGAGCGCTTTTCCCACGCCTCAGCTGTTTTACTCACCGGGGCTGCAGTAGAAGGTAAGTATTAGAGCTGAAAATGGGCTTTTTAAAACAATGTGTGTGTTACACCGGTTGAATCCCACCACTGATGGGGTCCCCACTTTAGGAGCATAAGGGACCCTGAACAATGGAAAAATAGTTTGATGGGAAAACTGAGAAATTGGATTGGCTGGCCGGTGTGGGAAAGTGTAGGATCCTTGATCCTTTTTGAACTTGGTTCTTTTGGGTTCACTCCCTTGTAGCACTGAGGGTGTTACCCAGTTGGGTCATGAAACGTCTGCAAGAAAACAATCAAGCTCAAGAGAGCAGCAAAGATCAGATAGTCCTTTCTCCTCCCCCCTCCTCCTCTGTGCAATCCCCACTCCCTTCTAGCACTGATGATGTTACCTAATGGGGTAATGAAATGTCTGCAAAAGACAACCAAGCTCAGACCCCATAGTAAACAATATCCCAGTCAAGGAACAACCAATTCAGAGAAACAATAAGTAAACAACAGCCTAATCTAGGAACCACCGAGGACGCTCCCACCAACATTGATAGGACAAGCCACTAGTATATAAATAAAGAGCAAACCCCACTGCCTTCTAACACTGATGATGTTAGCTAGTTGGGTCATGAAATGTCTGCAAGAAAATGTCTATGGAAATTCTCAGTCATCCAGTTCATTGTTGTCCCATAGGTGCTTCTCATTCAAGAAGCTTCTTCAGCTCTGAGCAAATTACCAGCTATCTGCAAGGAATATAAATCCTTCCATTCCCCACCATTCAGTCAGAACTGAAAAAGCTTCTTGGAAGAGAAGCAAAACACTTTCAAAAGAAAAAACAAGAACGTTCAGTTGCCTCTTGAAAAAAAAAAAAAGCACCTTTGGGACAACCAGGCCCTGGATGTGACTAAGAATGTCCATAGACATGTGTGATGACCCAGGTTGGGATACAAAATAAACACAGTCACAAAAAACAGGCGAAGCCCCTTTTATTCCTTCACTTTGCTTCCAGTCAAGGAGACAAAAAACTCCCACACAAGCAGTTACAAGAAGGAGGAAATGCCATTTAAACTAAAAATGCCTGTAAATTATAAAGAGTAAAAACAACACAAACCAGGCAAGATAAGGGCTTGAAGATGTTCACAGATATCAGAACACACACTGGGAAGGATGCCAAACTCAGAGAGGAACAATAAACTAGAGATATTTCCATGCTTTGTTTCCAGCGCTCACCCGAACGTATGTCCGTCCCCTTATCCAGTTGTCACAGCTGCAGCCCATGAAGAGGATCAAGGCCCTCTCCTCCCAAGTAGACCAAGTCTCTCCCTGATCCTCTCCTCCCTGCGTGCCCTAGGATGGAGAGGGGATGGACCTGGGTCTTCCTCTGACTGCCCAGCCAGCCTCTGCTCTTCCCCAATCTCCTCCACAACTTCCAGAGCCACACTTCCATTCCCTGTCGGCTGTTCCTCCTCTCCCTCAGAGTCAGTCTCCACCAGGGGCATGACACATGTAAATTATAAAATGTATAACAGTATAACAGAATAGCAGTATTGGAAGGGACCTTGGAGGTCTTGTAGTCTAGTGGTTGCCAACCAGTGGGCTGGGGACTACTGATGGTCCATGAGAAAATTTTGGTGGTCCGCAGAGAAATGTCACCCCCAAAGCACTCCCTAAAGCAATTAATCCAGGCTGCGTGGGAACACAAGGCTTGCATCACTTGCATTGTGAACAACACGAAGTAGTGAGGGGAGGGGGGAAAGGGCCAAGTGGGGGAACTTGCCCCAGTTGTCCCATGAGCCTCACCTGGCCACTGGGCTGCTTCTTTCCACTTCTTTCTTCTTCTGCTTTTGGCTACACACAAGGAAAGCAGCAAAAATCTTCCTTTTTCTCCCCCAAACTCAGCCAGAAATGGGTCTTTGGGACCCTGCAAGGCATCCTGCTCCAAGAGGTTGCGCTGGTGCAACAAGTCTTACAAAGACTCATTTCTGGCGGAGTTTGGGGGAGAGAAAGGAAGACTTCTGCTGCTTCTGCTGCTTTCCTTGCATGAAGCCAAAAGTCTCTCTCTCTCTCCTTGAGAACGGAGCTGGAGACAGTATCCTGCGGTCCCAAATAAAGAACGATCAATCGGTAGGAAAATGGGGTGGGGGATTTTCCTGCAGATTTTTTGGGGGGATTTTTCCCAGGATCTCTGGTCTACGGGATTTAAAATTATGAGTTTGGTGGTCCCTGAGGTCCAAAAGGTTGGTGACCCCTGTTCTAGTCCAACCCTCTGCTATCTCATTTCAGACAAAAGACTTGATGAAAGTCACTAGCTTTTTCCTGCTTTCTAACTGAGCAGTAAGTCCCACTGAATCTAAGGTGAATTACACCGGAGTAAAGGTTCACAGGATCCGGAAGGATTTAAATCTCCCCACAGAGCAATAATACCGTCAGGGAAAGTTTTATTACGGCCTTCCGTTGAACAGTAGCCTGCTAGAATCGTGGCCTGAACCCTGAACCAGCTGCTCCGTTTAAAAAAAATAAAGGGGAAAAAAAACCCCTCAAATCCCTGCAATCTAATCAATTATTTTTATGACTTTTCTAAAAGCAATCACCGGTTGATTTATTGCACCTTCTACACTGTATCGGCTTCAGAGCTCAGCACTGCATGCAGTGGCAAGTTCTCATGTTCTGGAGATTTTCAAACAGAGGCCGGGCTGTCATTTGTCTGCAATGCTCTCCATGGATCCTGTACTGAACCAGACTTTGGGGTGGGTGTGGTCAGGATGGGCGTGGCCAGTTCGACATCACTCATGTCGGGGGCACCTTTTGTCAGCTTTGGAAGCCATATTGAGACCAGATGCTCCCACGCTGCCACATTTTGAGCCTGGGAAAATGGGAGGCAGGAGTTTCTTGGAGTGCATGTAGTTAGACATAATAACATTCTTTTTCTAAGTCAAGGTCATGTTATTCTGTGCATAAGTGACGGGAAGTCTTAAGTTGGGATGGATGGTGATTGGGGCATGCGATGCGATGATGGGTGCAGGGGATGGATTTGTAGTTTTTATTTATTTCAAGGAAGCTGGGAATTTTCAGATTCGAGATTCCCCAGATGTGCCAGTTTACTATCCAATTAAAACAGAACTTTTGAGAAGATGCCTGTCTTGGAGATATTGGTTAGTGGTGATTTTCTGGAACGCTGACACTTGTGATGGCCCCGGGCGGGGTTGGGGGATCTATTGTCTCCAGTGGTGTGATTCAACCAATGTAATAATCAGTTCAGTGATCGCGCACGCGCGCATCATTAAAAAAATACCAAGCCATTTTCAGCTATAATACTTACCTTCTACTGCAGCACCGGTGAGTAAAACAACTGAAGCACAGCAAAACCGCTGTGCTGCGCGAATCAGCTGTGCTCCAAAACAAATATAGCACAGGAAAGAGCAGGTGGGCGGGACCAAATGATGACCAGAACTACCGGTTCACATCCGGCACATCTGGGGAATCCCGAATCTGAAAGTTTCAGGCTTCTTTGCAATAAGTAAAAACTACAAATCCACCCCCTGCACCCATTATCGCATCACGTGGCCCAATCACCACCCGTGTCCCAAGTTAAGACTTCCTCTCACTTATGCGTAGAATAACATGACCTTGAATTAGAAAAAGAATGTTATTATGTCTAACTACATGCACTCCAAGAAATTCCCCCCTCCCATTTTCCCAGGCTCAAAATGTGGCAGTGTGGAACCATCTGGTTTCAATCTGGAATGGTCTGCCTCCAGAGTTACACAATAACATGGACCTGAGAGCTTTCAGACATGCATTAAAAACCTGGCTCTTCGAGCAGGCCAGCCTAGGCTGAAATGGGATTTTTAATGTAATTTAGTATTCGTGTTTTAAATTGGGATTTTAAAATTTGGGTTTTAATAATTTATTGGGGGAGGGTATAATTTTAGACAGCCTAAGATATTTAATTCTTTTTAACTTTTATAATTGTAATAAAGTTTTACGGTTGGCTGTACACCGCCCTGAGTCCTTCAGGAGAAGGGCGATTAATAATAATAATAATAATAATAATAATAATAATAATAATAATAATAATAATAAGGCTTCCAAAGCTGGCAGAAAGAAGGAGAGAAAGGAAGGGAGACAATCCAGGAGTGAGAGTCTCTGGAGCGCTGTTCTATCTGCCCCTGTGCAATTGACAAACCATACAGAGGTGCAGTAAGTTAAGATACTCTCTACGGTGCAGCGGTAGAATGTCACCAGCAGTTTTTCTCTCAGTTGTTTCCTGAGAAGCCTCAGGTAGTATAATCTCTGCTGGGCCCTTTTGACCAGGGCTGCAGTGTGGGCACCCCAGGTCAGGTCCTCTTTTAAGGTAACAACCAGAAACTTAAAACTGGCCACTTGCTCTACTCGGTCTCTGTGCTGTCCCAGCCAGTCTATGGAATGGGTTAGTTACTTAGGAATTGTGAGCTGTCCCCTTAAGGGAATGCATCATAGGAAATGTAGGTAAGGGTATCCTGGGAAACATAGTTCATGTCATGTGGTCACATCTGTAATCCTGATTGGCCACTAAATTGACCCTCGAGGGGTTGAAGGAGCTTGCCCTCCATTCTTACCTGCACTCATTACTGATAACATCATTTCCTTCTATTGACACGAGATGGGTTAGGAGATAACTATTTTCCACGTGCAAGGCAGCTATTCAAAGGATTGGTCATTGAAAGAGGAACTTCGTCACAAATGTGAGTTATGAGGATACCTGATGTACCAATAAATGAACTTTGTTATGGAAGCTTTGTTGAGTTATCTATCTGCATCTGCACAGATATAAATCTACCTCTGTGCAAGATCAGAATAGTCTCCATTGATAAGCAAGGGCTGGAGGTCTAATCTGTTCCTTCTATAATCCACTATAAGCTTCTTGGTCTTATTGGTGTTGAGGACCAAGTTATTGTCTCCACACCACGAAAGCAACCAGTCCACCTCATCTCGGTAGGCAGATTCATCCCTCCCCGGAGATGAGTCCCACCACTAAAGAGGCCAAGGTTGTTCACCCCTGCGCTACCAATTTACGCATGACTTGTGTGTGCCCCTCACTCTCCTTTTAACTTTCATCCCACACAACAATACCCTTTGCCTTACCCCAGCTGCAAATTCTGTGTTCATGACTGAAATGGAATCAAGGCATCCTGGCTAATTCTGATGGATATGGTTTGTCATTCCATGACATCCAACCTTCTGTTCTAGAAATGACTGGAAAATATGATGATTAATCCGAGAGGAGGAAGAGGAGGGGTGAGAGCTGCCGGAGGAAACAGGAGGAAGGCAAGGACTCAAATGCCTTACCAACCATGTTAAGAGCTGATGCTTTTTTTTTACAATTACACTTTTGCAGGCCACTGTGGGCCTCCTCCCTCATTACTACCCTGCGGTTCGTACAAGCTGACTCGGCCCCAGCAGGATACTATCTACGGCTCCAAATGATCACAGTTCCTCTTTGCTCATTACTAACCCTTGAATGGTGGGCTGATTAGCCATGCAGGGGCTCCTCCCTCCCTCCATTTCATCTGAGTTTGCGCATCCTGTAAGATTGAAGAAGGGCGTCAAATGATATGCGGTCTCGTCTTTCTCCATGTTTATATATTTATCAGCTGCTTTCTGCTTATTGTACTTTTTACACAACACGGAGCTGCAGAATATCAGAGTTGGAAGGGACCTGGAAGATCTTCTAGTCCAACCTTCTTCTCAGGCAGAACACCCTATACCTGTGATGGCGAACCTAGGGCACGCGTGCCGCAGGTGGCAGGCAGGACCATTTGTGTGGGCATGCGAGCCCCAGGCAAACTTACCTGCACTGCACATGTGCGTGCCTCCCAGTTGATTGTCGGCCCATTTGAGGCTGTTTTTGCCCTCCTGGAGGCTTGTGGGAAACCTCTGCAGCCTTTGGAAGCCAAAAAATGGGCCTTCTGGAAATACCGGAAGTGTCGAAACCAGAAGTGCCAAACGGGCCCATTTTTCGGTCTCCAAAGGCTGCAGAAGCTTCCCCCAAGCCCCTGAGAGGGCACAAACAGCTTCAAATGGGCCGAAAATCAGCTAAGTGTGCATGTGCAGGGGGACTAGGGTGCATTGCATTGTGGGTGCTGGCACGGGCGCGCTTTCAGCACACCACAACAAAAAGGTTCACTATCACTGTCCTATACCATTCTGGACAAATGGCTGTCCAATCTTTTCTTGAAAACCTCCCGTGATGGAACATCCACAACTTCAGAAGGCAAACTGTTCTACTGATTGATGGTTCTCACTGTCAGGAAATTTCTCCTTGATGCTTAAAGTTGGATTTCTCTTCGATCAGCTTCCACCTGATACTTCTTGTCCTTCTCTCAGGGTTTTGGAGAGTAAGTCCACCTTCTCATCTCTGTGACAACCCCCCAAATATTGAAAGACTGCTAGTGCAGGGATGTCAAACTCAAGGCCCATGATGCTTAGATGTGTTTTAACAACCCACTGCAACAAGGTGAAATTGAAGATTGGTCAACAACTGGCAAAACCTATCCACTAATGAAAGAAATGTGTTGGACAAAGGACAACACCAGGCAGCTATAGAACTGAATAAGCTTCTTAGATGAGAAGCAAAGTATCTTCAAGAAAAACGAAGTCCAGTTGCCTTTTGAAAAAGTACCTTTGGAACAACCATGACTTGGATGACCGAGAATATCCCTAGACAACTACAAGCAAGTACAGACAAATTACCTGCTTATGAACATCTTCCAAATTGTTAACTAGTCTGGTAGCTGATGCCTTCCAACACCTAATTGAAAACAGATTCTTTGCACCTGAGCAGAAAAGAAAGTGCTCACCAACAGAGGAAAGATCAGTACCCAAATTGACCAGATCAACTCCTCAATTGACACGATCCATAGACAATCAGCTCCTAAAAGACAAGGTGGTTTTGGAAACCTGCAAGAGAAGGAAGACCAACTTGAATTGTAGCTTGGATTGATTACAAGAAGGCATTCGACTCCCTGATACACCACTGGATAATCAACTGCCTTAGAAATAACAGGGACCAACATCAGTAGATTTGTGCAAAGATCAATGGCACAAGGGAAGACACAGTTGCCGGTCAATGGTGATAGATTGGGAGAGGTTTAATATCAAGAGAGGAATCTTTCAAAGAGACTCACTATCACTACTACTGTTTGTCATGCATTGATTCTTCTGTCAACAGTGCTGAACAAGTCAGGCTATGTCTATCAAATATCAAAAACATCTGCCAGACTATCCCATCTCTTTTACATGCATGGCCAGTATCAAGACAGTTGTTAAGTGAGTTTTGGGCCATTTTATGACTTTTCTTACCACAATTAGCACTGCCAATAGCACTTAGACTTATATACTGCTTCACAGTGCTTTACAGTCCCCTCTGAGAGGTTTACACAATCAGCATCTTGCCCCCAACAATCTGGTTCCTCATTTTATCGACCTCAGAAGGTTGGAAGGCTGAGTCAGGATCGAACTCCTGGCAGTGGGCAGAGTTAATCTGCAATAGCAATAGCACTTAGAGTTATATATCACTTCACAGTGCTTTACAGCTCTCTCTAAGCATTTTATAGAGTCAGATTGTTGACCCCAACAATCTGGGCCCTCATTTTAACGACCTGAGAAGGTTGGAAGGCTGAGTCAACCTTGAGCCAGTCAAGATCAAACTCCTGACAATGGGCAGAGTTTGCCTGCAATAGCAATAGCACTTTGACTTATATACTGCTCCATAGTGCTTTACATCCCTCTCTAAGCGGTTTACAGAGTCAGCGTATTTCCCCCAACAATCTGGGTCCTCATTTTACCCGACTTCAGAAGGATGGAAGGCTGAGTCAACCTTGAGCCGGTAAGGATCGAACTCCTGGCAGTGGGCAGAATAAGCCTGCAATCCTGCATTCTAACCCCTGCACCACCACAGCTCAGTTTGTTAAGTGAACCATTGCGGTTGTTGAGTTAGCAACATGATTAACTGAATCTGGCTTCCCCATTGACTTTGCTTGTCAGAAGGTTTGCAAAAGGGACCCCGGGAAGTTGCGACCGTCATAAATACGAGTCAGTCGCCAAGGGTCTGAATTTAGATCACGTGACTATAGGGATGCTGCTGCAACACTCATGCGAAAAACAGTCGTAGGTCAGTGCCGTTGTCACTAGGGATGGTCACTAAATGAACAGTGGTTAAGTTGAAGACTACCTCTGTTTTGCAAAGCAGCAGCTCTTGGCACATCCATGGCTTGAACCTTTCTTAAAACCAGCCCCTCCTCAAGATTTGAGACACACACACACACACACACACACACACATACACACACACACACCGATTGTCATGGGCTTTGGGGAAATGCTGTGGCTTCAGTTAAGACTAACCCATTTCAATTTACCATCCTATATCAGATTTCATGGATTGCAGCTCCAGAGAAAAGAAGCAGTCTTCGTTTATATATGTTCAGCTCTTGGAAGGAAGAGGGAAGGGGTGGAACGAGGGGAGGAGAGAGGTCAGGGATAAAGAGGCAGGGATAATTTTGGCGGTTAGAGATATTCATATATCTAAGGAAGTGGGTTGGAACCCACAAAAGCTGATGAAATAATAAAATGAAATTGGTTAGACTTCTAAGTGCCGTCAAATCCTTCTTCCCCCCTCTTTCCTTCCTTCCCTCTATCCTCCTCCCTTCTTTTCCTTTCTTCCTTCTTTCCTTTTTCTGTTTCCTGCCTTTCTCCTTGTCTCCTTCCCTCCCTCCCTTTCTTCCATCTTTCTTTCTTTCTTTCTTTCTTTCTTTCTTTCTTTCTTTCTTTCTTTCTTTCTTTCTTTCTGTCTGTCTTTCTTTCTTTCTTTCTTTCTTTCTTTCTTTCTTTCTTTCCTTCCTTCCTTCCTTCCTTCCTTCCTTCTTCTTCTTCTTCTTCTTCATTCTTCCCTTCCTTCATCTTCCTTCCCTTCTTTCTTTCTTTCTTTCTTTCTTTCTTTCTTTCTTTCCTTCCTTCCTTCCTTCCTTCCTTCTTTCCTTCCTTCTATCCTTCCTTCCTTCTTTCCTTCCTTCCTTCCTTCCTTCCTTCCCCTCTTTCCTTTCCTTTCCTTTCTTTTGTTTTTCCTTCTTTCCTCCAACTTCCTTTCTTTCCTTTCCCTCCTTTTGTTTTCCTTCCTTCCTTCCTTCCTTCCTTCCTTCTTTCCTTCCTTCCTTCCTTCCTTCCTTCCTTCCCCTCTTTCCTTTCCTTTCCTTTCTTTCTTTCTTTCTTTCTTTCTTTCTTTCTTTCTTTCTTTCTTTCTTTCTTTCTTTCTTTCTTCTTTCTTTCTTTCTTTCTTTCTTTCTTTCTTCCTTCCTTCCTTCCTTCCTTCCTTCCTTCTTTCTCTTTTTTGCTAAAGAAAAAGATAATTAACCTCTTTAGAAACTTTTAAATAGAAACACCCCCCAGATCATTCACTGAACTTCTAGATGAGGTGGTCATTCGCTTGATCTACCGACTGGCCCATGCTGAGCATTCCAGCATTTTTCCGGATAATCCGTGACTTACAGCCACAATTAAGCCCAAAATTTCCATTGCTAAGTGAAAGACAGTCATTAAGGGAGCTCTGCCCTAATTTTACAATCTTACTTGCCATGATCGTTAAGTGAATCACTGCAGTTGTTAAGTTAGTAACACAGTTGTTAAGTAAATTCTCCACTGACGTTCTCAGAAGGTCACAAAAAGGTGATCACATGACCCCAGGACACTGCAACCGTCATAAATATGAGTCAGTTGCCAAGCGCCTGAATTTTGATCATCTGACCATGGGGATGCTGCAAAAGTCGTAACTATAAAAAAAATGGTCATAAATTACTTTTTCCAGTGCCGTTTAACTTCAAACAATCACTAAATGAAGTATTGTTAAGTTGAAGATTACTTATAATTCTGTGAACTCCCTCCGCCAATATTTCTGGGATTTAAATTGAATATCACCAGCCAATACGATCCCCACCTTGCCAACTGCATCCAGTCAAGATTTCTCTGTTTCCAACCACCTACGGATCATATTTCTGGAAAATAAGAGTTTTTCGCAATTTATGTCTTTGGACAAAGTTGTCGGCTGGCAAGCCAGCAGAAGAGGGGAAGGAAGGAGGAGGGGAAAAGGATGATGAAAAATTATTTGCCAAACCCCATGCCCTAAAGATACTTGTATGGACAACAATTACAGCCCCTTAATTAACTGGAATTTCGGTTCTCCCGTCAACCGTAGCTTGTCCGGTGCTAAAGTTATGCCACTGGTGATGTCTGGAACTAGTTAATGAATATAAATCAAACCGTTTATAGTTAGCGAACGTGTAATAGGGTTGCAGTGTACAGAATTTCAATGTAAAACGCCGGAGGATGAGAACATACCATTCATAAGGTACACACACAAATTGGCACATATTTCTGCTTACAAAAGAAGCAGTATTAGATCCTAGGCTTTAGAAAAGGGCCATCCCGAGGCCGGGAGAAGTTCCTTAAGAGAATTGGAGTTGAGGTAAGGAGGAGGAATGGATCCTTCTGGTTGAAAGGCCTTCCTGAATCCTACCTTACTTCTTCCAGGGTTCCTGAGCCAGGAAAGCATTTCTTCTGGGTCATATGGTTGCTTCATGTGATGCTTGGTAGGGTGCCCTGAAGGCAGAGGCATTGAAGGTGACTTCTGGGGTCATGCTGTGAAGGACAACCAGAAAAAGCCAGAGTTGAGAATGACCAAGAGCAGAATAACCAACCCCTCCCCCCAAGTTTATGAACCAATGCAAATACTGTATGATATCTAAGATCGACCCCCAAGTGGTCAAACATAAGGTCTCCTTAGAGGTTTTGATAGATCAGTTGAAACTGAAACTCTAGAAAAAGTACAGAGAAGAGCAACCAGGATGATTAGGGGACTGGAGACTAAAACATATGTAGAACAATTGCAGGAACTGGGCTTGGCTAATCTAGTGAAGAAAAGGACCAGGGGAGACAGGATAGCAGTCTTCCAATATTTGAGGGGCTACCACAGAGAGGAAGGGATCAAGCTATTCTCCAAAGCACCCGAAGGTCAGACAAGGAATAATGGATGGAAACTGAACAAGGAGAGATTTAACCTGGAAATAAGGAGAAACTTTCTAACAGTGAGAACAATCAACCGATGGAACAGAAGTTGCCTTCAGAAGTTGTGGGAGCTTCATCACTGGAGGCTTTCAAGAAGAAACTGGACTGCCATTTGTCAGAAATGGTGTAGGATCTCCCGCTTGGGCGGGGGGTTGGAATAGATGACCTACAAGGTCCCTTCCAACTCTGGTTATCTGTTATCTGTTATCTGAAACAAATTAATAGATAATCAGAGTTGGAAGGAACCTTGCAGGTCACCTAGTCCAACCCCCTGGCCAAGCAGGAGACCCTACACCATTTCTGATAGTCTCCTGTCTTTTCTTGAAAACCTCCAGTGATGAAGCTCCCACAGCTTCTGAAAGCAGCTTCTGTTCCATTGGTTGATTGTTCTTCCTGTCCGAAAGTTTTTCCTTATTTCTAGGTTGAATCTCTCCTTCATCAGTTTCCATCCATTATTCCTTGTCTGGCCTTCGGGTGCTTTGGAAAATAGGTTGACCCTCTCCTATCTGTGTTGTTGTTGTTATTAGCTGCAAAGTCATGTCTGACCCATCGTGACCCCATGGACAATATTCCTCCAGGCTTTCCTGTCCTCTACCATCTTCTAGAGTCAGTTTAAGCTCACACCGACTGCTTCAGTGACTCCATTCAGCCACCTCCTTCTCTGCCATCCCTTTCTTCTTCTTTTGCCCTCCATCGTTCCTAACATTAGGCTCTTCTCCAGGGAGTCCTTCCTTCTCATGAGGTGGCCAAACTATTTGAGCTTCATTTTCAGGATCTGGCCTTCTAAAGAGCAGCCAGGGTTGATCTCCTCTGGGACTGACCGGTTGGGTGGCCTTGCAGTCCAAGGGACTCACCAAGGGAGTCTTCTCCAGCACCAAAGGCCTCAATTCTTTGGCGCTCAGCCTTCCTTATGATCCAACTTTCACAGCCATACATTGCAACTGGGAAAACCAGCACCTGGACTATACGCACTTTTGTTGGCAGGGTGATGTCCCTGCTTTTAAGTATGCTGTCTAGATTTGCCATAGCTTTCCTCCCCAGGAGCAAGCATCTTTTAATTTCTTGGTTGTAGTCCCCTTTCTGTGATAGCCCTTCAAATATTGGAAGACTGCTATCATGTCTCCCCTGGTCCTTTTCTTCCCTAGACTAGCCATGCCCAGTTCCTGTAACCGTTCGTCATATATTTTAGCCTCCAGTCCACTAATCATCCTGGTTGCTCTTCTTTGCACTCTTTTCTAGACTCTCAACATCTTTTTAATAGCATGGTGACCAAAAGTGGATGCAGTATTCTAGGTGTGATCTTACTAAGGTTTTATAGAGTGGTATTAGTACCTCCCTTGATCTTGCTTGAATCCCTCTGATAATTATACAGAACATAGGATCATAGGCCTGGAAGGGAGCTTGGAGAATTTCTAACCCACCCTCCTGCTCGAGGCAGAAATTGTACCACCCTGGACAAATGGTTGTCTAGTCTACATTAGGAAATCTCCAGTTTAAAAATTAAACCAACAAGGCTTTAAAATTAAACAATGCCAGCTAAATAGAATTAGCAAGATTTTCCTACATGCGTATTTTTTTTTTTCTGCCTTCCTTCACGTTACACTTTGGAGCCCATATCTGGAGTGGAATTGAAGAGTCAAAGCAAGACTTTTGTGGCTTGTGTAGGCCCTCCAGGTCACAACACCTGTGTGTAAAATCCTCGCAAGATGAAGGAAAAGCAAGATGGCGGAGTGTCAAGGTCACCTGCTGTTGTTCTTCAGGGATGAATTCTCCGCACAGTTTCGGTGTCTACTTTTGGTGACCCAAAGCAAACTCTGCTTCATCTTCACAACGTAATTCCTTTGTGTGGAAAGTCCCAGACAGCACTTGGCAATTAACCCAGTTTATCAGTTCTCTCCTTTTCTGGGTTTCTGAGAAGGACACAAGCAAGTCCCCCAATAGGGATTTTAAATTCGTTTTAATCAATGTGGTAAAAAAAGAGAGATAGGCCAACAGACCATACTCTATTGAGTATCCAGCGGTGTTCAGTGCCTCGGTCAGTGAAAGACAAGTCTCCTTCGTTGTTACTGTAGACACAAAAATGATCGCACTATTTGGGATGGGTCATACGCAGATTGCAGAGATGCAGTTTGAAAAAAGGCAAAGAAATGAAACGCCTAAGAAATAAGAAAATAATCCTTGACTTACAACTATGCATTTAGTGTCTGTTCAAAGTTACAACATCACTGGAAAGAGTGACTTAGGGTCGTTTTTCACAATTACAGCCATTGTAGCATCCTCATGACAATGGGATCAAAATGTGGATGCTCGGCAACTGGTTCATAGTTTCAAAGACAATTTCAGTGTCGTGTGGTCCCATTTTGTGACCTTTTGACACCCGAAGTCAATGGGGAAGCCAGATTTGCTTTACAGCCATGTTATTTCTAATTTTTAATATGGCCAATTGTTTTTTATGCTTTCTCCCTTAATTGGGGCTTAACAGGGTGTTGTAATACAAAGTATATACTTATTCCCCTGCCACAGCTGAAGAGGATAGATCCAGGTGGTGTAGTGGCAATTACAACTGCCTCACATGTAATACTTTCCTGGTTCGAATCCCAGTAAGGGTATGGTTAGCTGAAGAGAGCTAACTAGCTCGAAATAGATCTATCCTAGTCTCCCTTATTTATTATTTAAAAATTATCAGCTTAAAAACCTTACACACATGTAAAGAAAAGACAACGAAACAAATAGCTTTCTGTCGGTATGGTCTCTGGTGATGAGCCGAAAGACAGAAAAGAAAGCAGTATGCTTTCTCCCTTAATTGGGGCTTAACAGGGTGTTGTAATACAAAGTATATATATATACAACACCCTTATTTATTATTTAAAATTATCAGCTTAAAAACCTTACACACACACACACACACACACACTCACACACACACACATAAATCCTTCCTATCCATCGTCTCTCATCCTCTTGGAAATTGGCTCTGGTGTTTTTTCTGATGTCTCCAATTCTCAGGGCCATCCAGCAGAGGCAGGAACACAGCTGCTGTTTTCACTTCTTTCAATAAATGCCCCTGCTCTGCACCTCTTAAAACGTCTCCATCCATTTCCCCATCTTTAGCGAGCATTTGACCAAGGTACACAAATTCATCTCCTCGCTCTAATTTCTTGTCATCTACGATGACTTGCAAATCGTTCACTCCATTTCCACTCCCCCTCAACCCCCCCCCCCCCCCCGTCAAACACGCTGCCTCGGTGGCTACATTAATTTTTCAGATCCACGTTGCCTCGTTTCACTCCGTCTTGCTGGAAATCATCCTGTCAACCAACATGGCAGCCTCGCCTTTAAAGGGAGCCCTTGACTTACGACCACAATGGAGCCCAAAATTTCTGTGGCTAAGCAAATGAGACAGTTGTTAAGTGATGTTGCAATGGTCGTAAGCGTGAAAAATGGTCATAAGTCATTTTTTTTTTCAGTGCTGTGGTAACTTTGACCAGTCACTAAACAAATGATGGCAATTTGTAAAGAATTATCTGTATTTGAAAGTACACTTATGTGTATATCCTTAACCAATACCCCTCAAACATCGGAAATATTCTTTATACATTTTCTTTAGACCTTTTAGCTTCTTTCAAAAAGCAGCTTTAGTTCAAGTTCAGAAGCCTGAACCAGAGGAAAATTGAAATCTGAAGGAGGGGAAAAAAATCAGACAACAGTTGTTTGCAGCTCACACTTGTCTGCTGGCCAACAACAACTTTAATTTTTCCTTCAGGCTTGAATTTCCATCTGGTTCTGGCTTCTGGATCATGCTTGAACTATCTTATACTTATATACATCTTATACTTATTATGACATCCACCACTAATGATGAAAGGAAAAGAAAAAAAGAAAGGGAAAAGAAAAGGGAAAGGGAAGGGAGAAAGGGAAAGGAAAAATGGAAGGGAAGGAGAAAGGGAAAGAAAGGAAAGGGGAAGGAGGAGAGGAAAAGGAAGGAAAGGAGAAAGGAAAAAGAAAAAGGGAAGGAACAAAGGAAAGGAAAAGAAGGAGAAAAAGAAAGACAAGCAAAGAAGAAGGAGAAAGGGAAGGGAGAGAAGGGAAAGGGAGAGAGGAAAGGAAAGAGGTAAAGGAAAAGGAAGGGAAGGAGCAATGGAAAGGAAGGGAAGGAGAAAGGAAAAGGGAAGGAGCAAAAGAAAGGGAATGGAAGGAGGAAAGCAAAGAAAGGGAAGGGAAGAGGAAGGAGAAAGGGAAAGAAGGAAGGAAAGGGAAAGTAACAGGAAAGGGAAAAGGAAGGGAAGGAGAAATGGAAAGGGAAGGAGAAAAGGAAAAGCGAAGGAATAAAGGAAAGGAAACAGAAGGGGGGGAAAAGGGAAGGAGAATGGGAAAGGGATAAGGAAAGGGAAAGGAACAAGGGAAGGGAAGGGAAGGAGAAAAGGAAAGGGAAAGGAAAAAGGGAAAGGAAGGGAGGAGGAAGAGAAAAAATAGAAGCCATTTCAGTGGAATCAACATGCAAGGCCCATCTAAGTAAAAAATCTCAGGTTGCTAAAATTATTTCTTTCCCCTCCCTATCAAATATTAGAAATCCTGTTGGATTCCACTTATCAGTCTCCTCGCTCACAGTTTAGGCACTGCTCCTGTTGTGATTTCTATTAGTACTTTGTGAAGGACATAATTTATTCCGGGGAACTTATATTTTGATTCCCAGCAAGAGATGGGCTGGAGCCAATCCTCTGACCAAGTCAATCTCAGGTGACAGAAAACTTTGGATGCAAAACTTCCCAGACTGAATTCTGGCTCTCGTTTTTCACCTTCTCTTGCTCTTGCTCTCGTTTTTTTCTTTTTATGGCAGGGACAATGAGGGTTTTCTGCCTTTTCCCCAGGCATAAATGGATTTTGGAGGGTGCTTTGTTTAAAAATTATCTTGCTCTATAGGAACTGCAAAAGTTAAAAGTTCAATGTTCTCAACTTGTTTCATGCCAAAGTCTCTAAAAACAGAAGGCCCATCGTGGTGCTGTCTAAATCTGTGGGGACTACAATGCCCAGAATGCAGGAGTGGAATTCTGGGTGTTGTAATCCCAGTCCTTCTGGACGACACCTGATTGGGAAAAAATGCCCTGAAAGTCCAAGGAAATCTTAGGCCAGAACAGTGTTTTCCAACCTGAGCAGCTTTACGATGTGTGGACTTCAACTCCCAGAATCCCTCAGCCAGCATGGAGGATACTGCAACCATCATAAACATGAACCAGTTGCCACACATCTGAATTTTGATCACCTGACCACGGGGATGCTGAAAAACAGTCATAAGTCATCTTTTTTTCCAGGGCCGTTGAAACTTTGAACGGCCACTAAATGAACTGTTACAAGTCGCGGACTAGCTGTATTTATACAACCAAGGAATAAATAGGATTAAAACTAAACCAGTTCAGATATCTGGTGATCCTTCCTTTATTGTCGGGGGATGTCATCCACTGACTAACCTCACTTGTGTGCATTGCCCTTGGCCTTCTTTTCGCTGCCAGGAACTTCTTCTTCTATGGCCAACAAGCCTTTCCTGAAGGCCTCTGCAGCCAATAATAGAGCTCTGGATCGATCCAGAGCTTTGTAATCATCTACAGAGGCCTTCAGGAAAGCCTTGCCAGCTTTGCCAGCTGCAGAAGAAATGGGCCAGCAAGGCAGATGTTGGGGTATGCGAGGCCTTGCTAAAACTGTCTGAAGTAGTAGAGCAGCTCTATTTATTTATTTATCTATCTATTTATTTATTTATTTTTATTTTATTTTATTTATATACTGCCCCCTCTCCCAAATTGGGACTCGGGGCGGTGTATAGCCCAAATAAAAAACGATACGGTTACAAATAGAAAGTTTAAAATAAATTTAAAAAGATTAAACTAGGCTGAAGTTAAAACTACAATAGAACTATAAAAACAGGGTAAAAAGTTAAAAAAATTTAAAATCATTCTAATGATACTAGGCCAGACCGGCCTGTTGAAAAAGGTGGGTCTTTAATGTGTGCCGGAAGGTTCGTAGGTCAGGGATGGCCCGCATCTCTGGGGGTAATTCACTCCAGAGGGAGGGTACCCCCGCAGAGAAGGCCTGCACCCTCGGAGCCGCCAGCCGGCATCGCCCAGCTGACGGCACCCCGAGGAGGCCCACCCTGTGAGAGAGCACTGGCTGGCGGGAGGCCGATGGTGGCAGCAGGCGGTCCTGTAAGTACCCGGGTCCCAAGCCATGGAGCGCTTTAAAGGTGACCACTAACACCTTGAATCGCACCTGGAAGGCCACCGGAAGCCAATGCAGCTTGCGCAGGAGTAGTGTAACATGGGAGCTCCAAGAAGCCCCCAGAATCACCCGCACGGCCGCATTCTGCACCAGCTGAAGCCTCTGGATGCTCTTCAAGGGGAGCCCCATGTAGAGAGCATTGCAATAGTCTAGGCGGGAGATGACGAGGGCAGACGTGACCGTGTGGAGTGTGCCCCGATCCAGAAAGGACCGCAACTGGTAGATCCGACGGACCTGACAAAAAGCCCCCCTGGCGACGGACGCTATATGTCATGTTCTAATGTTATAATGACAGCCGTACGTCCAAGAGGACACCAAGATTGCGCGTCCTCTCCGTGGGGGTCAAAGTTTCTCCCCCCATGGCCAGCGATGGAATGAGCTGGCTGTATCTGGGCGCAGGAAACCACAGCCACTCGGTTTTGGTCGGGTTGAGTCAAAGCCTGTTTTGACCCATCCAGCTCCGCATGGCTTACAGGCACCGGGTCATCACTTCAACGGCTTCGTTGGGGTGGCCTGGGGTAGAAATGTACAGCTGAGTGTCATTAGCATACTGATGGAACTCTACCCCAAAACCATGGATGATCTCACCCAGTGGGTTCACATAAACGTTGAATAGCAGGGGCGAGAGCACAGACCCCTGAGGTACCCCATAGAACAAGGGCCTCGGGGTCGACCTCTGCCCCCCTGCCAACACAAATTGCAAGCGATCGGAGAGGAAGGAGGAGAACCACCATAAAACGGTGCCTCCCCTCCCAACCCCCCTAACCGCCGCAATAAGATACTGTGGTCGACAGTATCAAAATGGCGTCCTCCTGGATGTACGGCTGTCTTTGGAAGACCATATTACGGCCGTCTCCAGGGAGGCGTTTCATCAGGTTCGCCTGATTCGCCAGATGCGGCTCTTTCTGGATCGGGATGCCTTACGCACAGTCACTCATGCCCTGGTCACCTCCCAACTGGACTATTGTAACGCCCTCTACATGGGGCTCCCGAATGGGAGCATCCGGAGGCTTCAACTGATACAGAATGCGGCCACGCGGGTGGTTATGGGGGCGTCAAGATTCTCGCATGTGACACCCCTTCTGCGCGAGCTGCATTGGTTGCCAGTGGCCTCTCGGGTGCGCTTTAAAATTTTGGTGTTAACTTTTAAAGCGCTCCATGGCATCGGACCAGGATATTTACAAGACTGCATTCTGCCATTTTCCTCTCACCATCCGGTGCGCTCCCACAGGGAGGGTCTCCTGCGGGTCCCGTCGGCATCTATGTGCCAGCTTGTGACCCCGAGGAATAGGGCCTTCTCTGTGGGGGCGTCTGCCCTCTGGAATGGGTTGCCCCCGGAGTTATGGACAGCCACGGACCTGGGGACCTTCAGGCGTGCTTTGAAAACCTGACTCTTTGACCAGGCCGGCTTGGGCTGATTTTAGTTTTGGGTGTTTTATTTTTTATTAAATTTTAGGGTTTTAGGGAAGAGTTTTAAATTGTTTACAGCCAGGGTTTTGGTTTAATTTAGTTTTATTTTTCCACATATTTATTGTTTTAACTGTACGGCTGTGCACCGCTCCGAGTCCTTTGGGAGAGGAGCGGTATATAAATAAATATTTATTATTATTATAAGGCTGTCATGGAAGCCATGAACTCCTGGGCAATCCCTGAGGTCCCGCCAGCAGAGGGCAGGTTGAAATCCCCCATGACCATAAGCCTGGGGGTCTCAACCGCCAAGCCAGCTATAACCTCAAGGAGCTCAGGCAGGGCCTATGTCACATAGCAGGGAGCCAGGTATGTGATCAATAGGCCCATCTGAACCCCGGAGCCACACTTCACAAAGGGGGATTCACATCCGGTCGTCTGAGGAACAGTGGATTCCCTAGGACACAGATCTTCCTTAATAACCACCGCAACCCCCCCCACCCCTCCCCTGAGCCCTCGGCCAATGGAAAACCCGAAACCCAGGTGGGCACATCTCCACCAGGGGAACACCCCCCTCTTGGCCCAACCAGGTTTCGGTAATACCCGCCAGGTCCGCTCCCCTCTCCCAGATCAGATCATAAATGAGGGGGGCTTTATTTACTATGGACCTGGTGTTGCACAACATCAACTGAAGACCCAGGGCCCGATGACTCGGACAGCCCGGGGAACGGGAAATAACTTGGGGGTCGGAGCGCACCACCGCACACAAACATCGGGGGCACGCTCCCAATACATAATATGGCCCCCTTCCCGTCGCCATCTTGAAGCTCTACCCGCCTTCATTGCCCTCAGCTTAATTTTTACCTGTTCACTCTGGCTTATATTGGGTGGACGTGTAAAAATCAAGCTAGGGCTTACTTTTGGGGTAGGTTGCATTTTTTGGGGGGAAATAGGGTGGAATGAGAGAAGGCCATGAGAGACAGATGTTCCTGAAGATCCCCAGCACCAGATCCTCCTTTGTGGCAGTATGACTGATGAATTAGTACATAAATGTTTTGCACCTTATTTGAGGTGGTAAAATGCATGATTGGAAGGAAGCCGGCAATGCACATTTCAAACTCTATTAGAAAACCCCTTTGCAAGTGAATTTTATAGGCATGCTGTTTAAATTTCCATTCAGTTGACTGTAAGCATTGCATCAGAGTTCAGAAGGGGGTTGTTGTAGGGCCAGAAAACCATCTGGTCGATTTCTAACAAAAAATAATAAAATAAAATAAAGAAAAAAGATGCAAACTGGAGGTATAGGAAATTGTTCGCAAGGATGGAACCTATGATTCGGTTTCTTGGCTTCACCCCTCCAAATTTCTGAAAAGCTTCCAAAGAAGTTTGAAAACTGGTGAGCTCAAAGTAGCAAATAATACCATGAGATATTGTAGGAATTATTTCATCTTCACTGTCCTAAATGTAACAAGAAGATTGAGATATTCCCGCCCTTACATTGTTATGCAGTGGCCAGGGACTCTGTGTGTGTGTGTATATGTGTGTGTGTGTGTGTGTGTGTGTGTGTACATACACACTTGTGCAAAGCAAATCCTTCCTCATCATTACAGGAATAGCAATAGCATTTAGACTTACATACCGCTTTATAGTGCTTTTACAACCCTCTCTAAGCGGTTTACAGAGCCAGCCTATCGCCCCTAACAATCTGGGTCCTCACTTTACCCACCTCAAAAGGATAGAAGACTGAGTCAACATTGAGCAAGTTAGGATTGAACTGCTGGCAGTCAGCAGTCAGCAGAATTAGCCTGCAATACTGCGTTCTAACCACTGCACCTCCATGGTTCTTGGAATACCTTTCTTTCTTTCTTTCTTTCTTTCTTTCTTTCTTTCTTTCTTTCTTTCTTTCTTTCTTTCTTTCTTTCTTTCTTTCTTTTTCTTTCTTTCTACTTTCTGTCTCTCTCCTTCCTTTCTTCCTATCTTCTTTCCTTTCTTCTTTCCTTCTCTTTCCTCCCCCATCTCTCTGCTAATTATTCTATCCCACCAATTCTTCTAGCACCTTAAATTAGCATGCATAGAAATAGGCGCATAGAGATAAGCAATATTTACACACCATTCAAAAGAGATAACAAAAAAAAACTGAAAGGAAACAAAAAGACCAAAACAGCCCCTCCCCAGTAATCAACCCCCAGATAAACTGAGATTAACATCAAGATTAACACTACTAGACTAACAATCAAGCAGTAAACAATACCCCAGTCAAGGAACCACCAATTCAGACAGGAAATCAAACTAAACAACAGTCTCTAATCAAAAAATTACCAAGAAGAAAACAGCTTTCCCACTAACACTGACAAGGAAAGCTACTGTATATAAACAGATAGCAAAACCCCACTCCCTTCAGGCACTGATGATATAACCTAGTTGGGTAATGAAATGTCTGCAAGAAAGCAACCAAGCTTAGAAATCACCAAGGACCAGACAGCATAAATAGTATTTTGTTTTCCTCTTTAATTGCAATCTTGTGATATAGATTGTGCTGAGACATTGTCAAGTCAACATCAAATTAGCTTCTATGGTTGGACATTTGGGCACTGCACACCAGAGCAACTAGATAAAAGGACAGTTTTTTTCCCGAAGGCCATCACTCTGCTAAATAACTAATTCTCAAAACACTGTCAACTTATTTACTAAGACTGTATTACTATTATTCTTCTCGTCCTTCCTAGTACCTATCTCTCCCCACTTATGACTATAACTGTGTTGCTTGTATCTTTACAATTTATATTGTTTTATATGTTTCCTAGTATGATTTGATTGCTTATTTAGTAACCTATGACTATCACTAAGTGTTGTATCTTATGATTCTTGATGCATGTATTTTTCCCTTTATATACACTGAGAGCATATGCACCAAAGACAAATTCCTTGTGTGTCCAATCACACCTGGCCAATAACAAATTCTATTCTATTCTATTCTATTCTATTCTATTCTATTCTATTCTATTCTATTCTATTCTATTCTATTCTATTCTATTCCATTCCATTCCATTCCATTCCATATCTCTATTCTACTCTACTCTACTCTACTCTACTCTACTCTACTCTACTCTACTCTACTCTACTCTACTCTATTCCATTCCATATCTCTCTTCTCTTCTCTTCTCTTCTCTTCTCTTCTCTTCTCTTCTCTTCTCTTCTCTTCTCTTCTCTTCTCTTCTCTTCTCTTCTCTTCTCTTCTCTTCTCTTCTCTTCTCTTCTCTTCTCTTCTCTTCTCTTCTCGACTGGCCATACCCAATCTCTGCAACCTTTCGTCCTATGTATTTTTTCCTCCAGGCAAAGCTCTAGTCTAGAGAGGCCCTGAAGGGACTTGGTCTTCTCCATTCCCCCCCCCCTTTCTGGCTGAAAGTCGGAAGGAAAGATGGAATGTAACAGCTGACCTCCTTTTTGAATTTAGAACGTTCATTAATAGGATATTACACCATATGCTTAATGCTGCCTTCTCTTCCTCCCCTCCCTCTCCTTCTCCTTCTCCTTGCAGCTGCCAAATTGAGAAGCTTCCTAATTAGTAATGGCACAATAGGAATATTCAGGGGCTAATGTAGTGGGTGGGGATGTGAAGGAGGCCGCTTGGCCTGAACTGAAAATATTTCTCTGCAGAAGCCCAGGGATGTCGTGATACCCTCCTTTTAAAAAAACAGAAAAGAAAGAAAGAGAGAGGGGAAGGGGGAGGGAGTGGATAGGCACAGCATGATCTTTGACAAATTGTGGAATAAATTTACTAAACAACCTGACAAACAAAGGGCTTTCCAAAAAAAAAAAACTATTTTGCTTTGCAAAGGTAGCATTAACCTCAGGAATCCTCCTTCTGCTGGGTGACAGTGTGTGTGTGTGTGTGTGTGTGTGTGTGTGTGTGTGTGTGTGTGTGTGTGTACCCCTGTGTGTTTAAAGGAAAGATGGAAGGTGTTTAGAGCAGGGAAAATTTGTTTGCTAAAATAGCAATAGAATAGAATGGAACGGGATGGAATGGAGTAGAAAATATGGAATGGAATAAAGAATAGGATAAGGTAGAATAGAATAGGATAGGATAAGGATAAGGATAAGGATAAGGATTAGGATAGGATAGGATAGGATAGGATAGGATAGGATAGGATACGATAGGACAGGACAGGACAGGACAGGACAGAATTCTTTATTGGCCAAGTGTGATTGGACACACAAGGAATTTTTCTTTGATGCATAAGCTCTCAGTGTGCATATCATATCAGTGTATACATCATCAGTGTACATATAACAGCAATAGCCAAATGAAAGCCCATCTGTTTAAAATGCAGAAGAATGTAGGCTTTTTCACTCTGCTAAATCACTGATGGTATTCAAGATACAGGTAATCCTCGACTTACAATCATTTGTTTAGTAACCGTTACAACAGCAGTGAAAAAAGTGACTTATGACCGTAGTGAGATTATTATTATTACCTTTATTGTCAGAGTAAAAAACGTGTACAATGAGATTGGCTGAGCCTCCCTCATGCACCCTCCCCCTAACACAACTCACAGTGAGGACAGAAGCCCCTAACCCAGTCCTAATCTTATTACACTATGTGACCTTGTGACCTTGATAGATAGTGAGTTCTGGTCTCACCTTAGGCATGAAAGCCAAGCTGTGTGACTTTGGGCCAATCAGCAAGAAATGGAGAGTTCTAGTCCTGCTTTAACCCAAGCAAGCTCATAAAGTTTTTGTCGTGGAAAAAATAAGAGGAAGAAGAGATGCTGGGTATGTTCAATGCCTTGAGTTGTTTATAAAAAATAATAAGGACAGGATAATGAATAAATAAATAAACAAATAAATAATTGCTAGTTTCTGGCAAAAGATATTATAAAGCATGGTCATATGACTCCAGGATAATTCCAGTGTCATGTGACCACAAAGATGAGAGGAGATCCAGACATCAGAACTTTGCATCTGGGTCCTCCTAACTAACTTTTTTCAGCATCTGTCTTAACTTCGTACAGTTGCTAAGCAACCGGTCATTAAGCGAGGACTATCTGCGATTAGATTAAACATGTAGTGTAAATGCAATCTCAATCTATAAGGGATTTTCCTTCCAAGATTTGGTTGATTTTCACCACTGGAACATAATTTCTGGAGATGCAAAATGTTATTTCTGCAAAACTCCCCGGCTTTCCAAAACTGTCAGCTCCTTAAAATATTCAAATTCATTCTTTCATCCATATGACAGCCAAAGCAAGGGAACAGGAGGAGATGGAACTAATATTGATCAAATAAACCATAATGAATGTTCCTCTTGACTGGACCAATTAACATTCCAAGAGATAATTTTGCTAACTAATGATTAACCCGTTTAAATAGAAAGGCCTCAGATTTCTCTCCTGTGGATTGATGTTAGTTTATCTCTCTCTCTCTCTCTGACTCGTGCTTTTAAAAAAAAAAAGCAGGAACATAATAAAACTGGATAAATCTGAGTGACAGGAATAACATAATTCTTTTAGGACGAACAAGAACTTTACAGATTCTATTGTTGTTTCCCAAATTTCATAATGCAGTGGACCACAGTTGGAAATTTGCATCCAGATTTGGTTGCCACGGATATAAAAAAAAGATGTTGAGACTCTAGAAAGAATGCAGAGAAGAAGAGCAACAAAGATCATTAGGAGACTGGAGGCTAAAGCATATTAAAGAAAGGTTGCTGGAACTGGGTATGTCTAGTCTGATGAAAAGAAGGACTAGACATGATTGCAGTCTTCCAATATCTCAGGGGCTGCCACAAAGAACAGGGAATCAACTTATTTTCCAAAGCACCACAAGGGAAGATAAGCAATGGCTGGAAACTAATCAAGGAGAGAAGCAGCCTAGAACTAAGGAGAAATTTCCTGATAGTGAAAACAATTCATTAGTGGAACAAATTGTCTTCAAAAGTTGTGGGTGCTCCAACACTGGAGGTTTTTAAGAAGAGATTGGAAAGCCATTTGCCTGAAATGGTGTAGGATTTCCTGCCTAATCTGGGGGTTGGACTAGAAGACTTCCAAGGTTCCTTTGCAACTCTGTTATTCTGTAATTCTGTTATGTTGTCATTCTGTTATAATTTCTCCACATAAGGATCTCCCTTTGCTAGATTTCAACCGGAAAACCCATAAACATGGCACAAGAAACCATGGCTACGGGACACTACACATATTGTATAGTGCCCACAGTCTCTTCAATATGCTTCATTATCTCTGATCACCATGGAGCAAACTAATCGGGTTGCCTAGATTTTTCTGTTCTGGTACAATTAATAGAGGACAAGTATATGGATAGTCCTTGACTTATGACAGATTACTTAGTGACCATTTGAAATTACGATGGATTTTCCTGGGCCTACTTATAACCAGGTTTCAAAGTTCCAACAGCCACATTCCCTCAGTCAAGAGACCACATGAAAGGTATTCATTTTCATTCATTCATTTACAGATGGTCCTCAACTTAAGACCGCAACTGAGCCCTGCATTTGTGCTGTTAAATGTAAACAATAAATATAAATGTAAATTTATATTTACATATAAATGTAAATAATAAATAAATAAATAAATAAATGAGACATTTGCTAAGTGAGTTTTGCTCCATTTTACGACATTTCCTGCCACAGTTGTTAAGTGAATCACTGCAGTTGATAAGTTGGTAACTCAGTCGTTAAGTGAATCTGGCTTCCCCACTGATTTTGCTTCTCAAAAAGTGATTGCATGACCCCGGGACACGGCAACTATCATAAATATGTACTAGTAGCCAAGCATCCAAATTTTGATCACGTGATCATGGGGATGCTACAAAGATTTTAAGTATGACAAATGGTTGTGAGTTACCTTTTTCAGTGCTATTGTAACTTTGAACAGTCACTAAGTGAACTGTTGTAAGTCGAGAACTACCTGTATTATTTATTTATTTAATTATTTGTTTGCTTGTTCGTTTGCCATTCAGGCAATCCTCAATTTGCAACCATTAGTTTAGTGACATTAGAAATTGCCTCAGCACTGGGAAAAAAAAAAGACTTATGACCGTTTTTCACAGTTATGACCTTTGCAGCATGATCAAAATTCAGATACTGGGTAACTGACTCATATTTATGAGGATTGTCGTGTCCCTGGGCCATATGATCCCCTCTTGCGAAACCTTCTGAGGAGCAAAGTCAACGAGGAAGCCAGATTCACTTAACAACTGTGTTACTCATTTAACTGTGGCGATTCACTTAACAACTGTGGCCAGAAAACTGTTAAACTGGGGCAAAACAACTGTCCTGTTTAGCCATGGAAATTTGGGGCTCTATTGTGGTTGTAAGGGGAGGACTGCCTCTATTTCTATATCATACGGTTCTGGATAAGGAGAAGAAAATGGCGGCCATCCAACACTTTGAAATTAAGTCAACCATTTTATGCGGTTTGTTTCTATTTTTTAAACCTACAATATATGCAACTTTTCCTTCCAGGGCTGAAGGGGGTCTATGAACCACTCTCTCCTTCAGGTTTTCTCACCATCACAACAATCCTGTAAGGTAGGTTGGGCTGGGAATGCACACTTGACCCAGATTCCCCCACCGCCTCTGCGGTTAAGCATATACTAGAATCTGGGACATCTTATTCTTGGTCCACTCCTCAACTGGCTCTCTTTAATGGCCTTATTCCACAATATTGAGGTGGGGGGGAAGCATGTCATTTCTCTCCTGCCTTGAATATGATAATGATCTTTGTAAGAAGATCAGCTGGGCTGCTTGACAGTCTATTGGAATTATGTAAACTGTGCTCTGAATATTAAATATTCATCGCATCCGTATTAAAATCCAACAGCATCTTTTAGGGAAATAATTAAATGATATTTGATTTTGCCTTTAAGAGTCAGGGGTCATATATGACTGCACAAAAGCCTCATCAATATTAAGGTATTTTTCAGGGAACGTATCTCCACTCCACTTTGGAGCATGAATCATGCATACATTTCCTTTCCTTTCCTTTCCTTTCCTTTCCTTTCCTTTCCTTTCCTTTCCTTTTCTTTCTTTCTTTCTTTCTTTCTTTCTTTCTTTCTTTCTTTCTTTCTTTCTTTCTTTCTTTCTTTCTTTCTTGGTTGCTTTCTGTCTCTTTCTTTCTTTTTCTTTCATCTCTTCCACTCTCCCATCTTCCACGCCATGAAAAAATTGGCATTTTCCAATATCAGAGGAAAAGAAAATAGTCCTGGGAATATCAAACAGTTCCAAGAGTTTTTGGCTCACTAGTTGTTGAAAGTTGATTGCTTAGATCACAGGGTGACCTCATTGCATTTCAGTGTCTTGTTCCCTGATTGGTTGGGAGGTATTTGGAAAAGGTACCTTGGAAAGTAGAAAGAATACCGATAATCCTTGAGTTACGACCATAATGGAGCTTGCTGATTATGGTGATAAGTAGTGCTGATCATAAATCCGGTTGGTGATGACCTTTTTTGTGGCATAGTCGTTAAGTGAACACGGCGGTTGTTAAGCAAAAGAGTTGGCGACTATAGTCACGTGACTGTGGGATGCTACAAATGGCTGTAAATGAAGCCCTGTTAACGGGCAGCAGAAGTTTGGTCACATGACTCTGCGGTGGGGGGAGGCAGACTCTCAGAACTCTGGGTCGTTAAGTATCCCCCAGGTAGGTCCGTCATAATGTCTAATTACTGGTCGTACATTGAGGACTACCTGTATCCATTGCCTATCAATGAAATATGGGATTTTTTTATACGACGGAATCAAACCTTAAGCAATACGTTGGGAACATGGAGAGATGTAGCTGGATTAGCAAGATTAAAAGGAGGGAAGGGACTTCCCTGAAAAGGATTTTTAAAAATAGTAAAGGAGATCATGGCTGTAGCTCACTTCTGAATTGGTCTTAAAGTGGGTTGGGATGAGTTCTCTTAACAGAGTCTGTGCTGTCCAGACAGTATATAGTTAATTGGGAATTGGGAGCTGTCCCCTTAAGGGAATGCCTCATGGTAAATGTAGTTAATGCCTCATGGGAAATGTAGTTCATGTCATGTGGTCACATCTATAATCCTGATTGGTCACTGAATTGACTCTTGGTTGGGTTTGGGGAAGTTTCCTTTATTCTTGCTTGGACCCTAGTATCCTGCTGTGTCTTTCCCTTTGCTACATCATTATGGGATGAAGATAACTATATTTTCACACTATGAAGACGACTATGCAAAGATTAGACATTAGATGAATCTCAACATAACTGTGAGTTATACCTTGAGGATGCCTATTACAATCCA